>BLKM01000729.1:4359348-4464774 GCA_013340265.1 Coptotermes formosanus | reverse complement strand
ATCTCGTCTATTCTCTACACACACACACACACACTCACTGCTACACATATTGAGACACACTGACTCACACACACACACACACACACACACACACACACTTTATTTCGGCTGAATGAACACGTAGCATGAGGGCAGCTATAATTTGTAAACTGTCAACAGCACAGTGTCCTCGCAGGTCTTTCTCAAATTTCCTCACTTATTCTAGCAGAATACCTGAATGAATAAGAAGATCCATCCATTGTTACCGTTTATTAGCACTGTTACTTAGAATTCGATGTTACGTAAGTATTACAGTTTGTTTATTTTTAATTAAATTTATCAAAAACGGACTAGGCCATAATCTACCAAATTTACTTACCAGCCGAGGATTGGTTCCCTTGGTTGTGACACCATGTATTATCGTAAATTTATATCATAATACACGGCGGCACGTCCAAGAAGATAATCTTTATAGGCACCTTGAATTTCGTGTGAGGGTTTAGAACTTTCGAACCCCGTAGACTGGTGTCTGTATTCAGGAACCTCCATTCTGAATTCTGTCTCAATCCCTGAATTCCTCAAATGAGATTTTACAGAAGATATATGTCACAACACTGTGATGACGTCATATTGTACAACGCTGGCTCTGAAGGCGATATGTTGTACAACACCGATTGTAACGACGATATAGGACAACACTAGTCAACACGGTAGGGCCGCCGATAGTGGGTTCGGTCCCGGTAATTTTTTTTTTTGGGACCCCAGCAAAGGCGGAAAGACTGACTCTCAGTTTCAAAGTAACTTGGGCTTGGTCTGAAAGGGTTAATGTGTACAATCGACAGATAGTGATACTAACGAGAAAGACAAAAACTTATGCAACATAGTCGGGCCCAGGGCCCCATTCTGGACCGCAGGGCCCCGGTAATTGTACTGGCTTTGCCCCTCTCGTCGGCACTGCAAGATGGTCTTGAACGATAGGCTACAAGCATATTTACATTGACATGCGTGGAGTCACTTTGACGGATGCGGCAATGCTTGAAATTTTCACCTCTACATTTGACATCTGTAACACGAGTGCGTTGCTTTATGTCACGTTTGTATGTTGTTACACTGACAGCTGGATGGCGTGTCTGCAGTGAAGCCGTCAAGTGGCTCTTAAGGAGATGGCCCTCCAACAATGTGCTCAGCAGTTTAACGTCATTTTGATTTAGACATGAATTTCGGCTCTTATATTTATTTATTGTTCGTTTTAATTTTGATAAAAGATATTTGATCACAGCCTGACGCGCTTCAAGGAACGACACTTGAAACCTGCCCCCACTTCACGCAGAGCTGAACCCTTTGCTGGCACATCTGCTAGTGACAATCGCCAGAGAGCTCTCGAACACTTGCTTGAACGAGAACAGCTGGAAGCTTTAATCTGCAACAGTTTGAATTTCGAATCGAATGCAACCGAATGCAAGGGGCAACAAAGGCAAGGTCTTATATTTATTTTTATTGTCTATGTTGTCTATAATTTTAATTTTGTTTGCGTAAGAAATTTTTTATGCATAATAAATAGGATAACTAACAAGCTGATTACATGAAACAGATTCTCTCTTCTAACTCTAATAGTTGTACAGCTAGCAGACAAATTCCCTGCACTTAGTAGGACGTGAAGGTTTGTTATTATAGTGTTCACACCCCCTCACTGGTCCCAATTCTGAGCCCAATGGATACAGTCCACACCCTCCAGTACTATATTTGTGGTGTTTATTTAACGACGCTTTCAATTGCTAAGATTATATAGCGTCGCTGATAAACCACTGATTACGGAGCATTGGTGGAATGATACGTACAGGGGAGAACCAAAGTACTCACAAATATTTCTGTTCCAGGGTCACTTTGTCTACCATAAATCCCACAAGGTCTGGCCCACAATTGACCCGTGCTTCCGCTACATGTATTGGTTTGAGTGTAAAATTGAGATCGCAGTTATTAATAACTTTTAATACAATTGCATACAGGACTTTTATGTTTTATATTATTGGCCTGAAGGTGACCACATTAAGTCGAAACATGCTGCCAGAATAAAGTATATAATACACATTAGTTGTGTTTCAAGGCAATTATTTCCTTCATGGAAGCTCATATTTGCAATTTTAAATGCGAGGCGTGGCTTTTATTTTTTTAGTTTACAGATTATTTTTTATATTGACTTGATATTGGAAATTCTGAAATCTGGCGCCGCCTTAACACGTGCCCTGCCTGTGGATTTTCTTTCGTTGTTGCGTAAATCGAGAATCTATTATCGCATAAATATATACTGGCAATAGTTATCAGCTGAAAAAAAGTCGCTCTACAGTAAAATTAGAAAAACATTTAAATGTTTGCACCATTTGGCTATTTGAAGTGATACCAATAAGACCTACGGTAGAAAACCATACAGATATTTCCGTTGCACTCAATGAATTTTGAATTAAATCAGCCTCAATGGCGATCACATGAAAAATAAAATATCGCGAACACTGAAAGAACATTTGAATATCTAAGTAGATATAAAATATATTAACTATCAAAAAGTAAAACATTTCATGGACGTAAAATTTAATACTGAAAAGGGACACGCAATCAATACCAATAAAATTCAACGCAAGTTTTAAAATATAGAAAAAGTTCCAAATTTATCATATCAGAAATATAGAAGTACTGTAAATAAAAGCAAAATAGGAAATAATAATAATAATAATAATAATAATAGTAATTCATTATCCTTTTTTATTGATGTGCTGGCACAAAAGCCATAAGACCACTTACTGGGACATCACAGGAACATAACAGAAGATACATCCAATAATGGGTCATCATATCACGTAACAGGCAGCATGAGTTATGCTATAATTGTTAAATAAAAAATTTTAAGATTAATAATTCATCCCGCAATATATTGTCAGCTGAATTCAATTCAATTCCACGTCATGCAGGTTTAGCAGAGCAAGGCGAATTACTAACAGGCAGGCAGGCAGGCAGGCAGGCAGGCAGGCAGGCAGGCAGGCAGGCAGGCAAGCAGGCAGGCAGGCAGGCAGACACATGAATACACAAATGTGTGGGTTCACCACAATTACACGACAAAGAGCAACAAAGCAGATATAATAATAATAATAATAATAATAATAATAATAATAATAATAATTCAATATTTTATTATATATGTGCTGGCACAACAGCCATAGGGCCAATTATAGAGACAGTACAGAAACAGAAGAAAAATACGCAAATAACAAACAACTAACTGAAACACATACAAAGAGATAATAAAGACAAATCAGTTTGGTGTGCTCGTTAAAGTATAAGGATTAAGAAAAGTACCTTGTTCCTCTGCATATTGTCAATACGGCTTAAATCAACTCAGTTTGCACAAATACAGCACAAATAGACGCCAAACAACACAAAAACATTAACAAGGTGAGGTAAGTGTGAGTGCTGACTCAACCCCGTAATTCAGTTCAATTATTTATTATTAAAATGCTAATACAACAGCCGAAAGTTCAATTACAGGGACAGAGTAAGAACATAGGAGTGAATATATTAAATTAGCAGCCACAAACATAAACACATGAAAAAAATACTAACACAACAAACGTGTACGAATAATTAGCATAGGTACTTTAACAAACAATTAAGCAAAACATACTGTCCATATATACAGATTTATTTGTGACCAACTGCACACTTGTTTTACATCTCCTACATATTTTACATTTAACATACCAGTATTCTTACTGATGGCTTTAGCCGCTGAAGCGCATGTAGCGGAAGGACAGTTGCGATGTTTAAGGTCAACATTAAGCAAAGTACAATCTCGATATTTCGATTTGGCACCCAATGACCATTAGTTTCCAAACGAGTAAGGAAAAGTTTTGAACAATTTTAGATATTAAGTAGAAAAAAAGCGAGGCGAGATGACGCCTTCGAACACTTAAGGTATGGTATTTGAAGTAAGTTTGGACAGTGAGGTAGTTGTATTGTAAGTGACTGAAGAAACGATGATGACAAAGACAGAAGAACTTCAGCTGAGTGCGCTCAAGCTTACAGGCCATCAGTAGAAGTAGTGGAATGCAACCAGGCTTATTCTGACTTAGGTCTAAGTAATCTGCAGTATAACACCACAAGGCTGTGTAGAGAGGAAAAGGAATAGGTTACAGTTTGAATTAAACATAACAACCTAATTTTAAAAAAAAGTATGTGATCCACATGATGGTGAAAATGCAGTTTGGAAACAATAAGCACTCCCAGAGCTTTTTTTACTATTATTATTATTATCATTATTACTATTATTTAAACTGAATATTGCCTCTGTTTCATCGCATTTCCGGCGAAAGTCCTTGATAAAAGACGAAAATAATAACTGCAGATTATAACCAGCAAATCCTACTGTCAAATAAAATAAATAAAAAACCAAACTCAAGATCAAATTTAAACAAAATAGTCACAAAAAATAACAAATTTGAATTTGTGTTTTTAGCGTTAAAATTTTAAATGTAAGCAATCAGGTTACTGTACTGAAGTAAAATACTTGTAGGTAGGTGAATTTTGTGTGATATACATAAAAATCGCAGCAGTGCAATTCAGTTTAGTGATATAGTTATACCCACTTCCTGAATAAGGTGCGATTGTATTACGGGAGCAATAACTGATTGTTTGTCATCTACTATTGACAAAAAGAAAGCTCATATTCAAAGTACGGTTTTATATTTATTCAAATATTAAAAGAATTTCGGAACTATTTGAACGCGTGGGTCGTTGTCACATAAGAATGAGAATTATGAGTGGCGTTTTTAAAATAATAACAATAACAATAATATGTATATAAATTATAATTCTATATTTTAAAAGAATTTTCTCGCGGAACTCGGAATTCCGCAGAACAAATTTGCATAAGTCTGTTCTTGACCAAACTCCAGCTAGCGCCTAATAACTTTCCTATGTTTTGAATGTTTTCGTGTTGGACACTTATAAATTAACATCTACTTACACCAGAATGCGAGTAAAATAGGCCTATATTATTTTATGGTGGAATGGCTATTTTAAAACACCCCCTGTATTTCGTTCAGCCACAAGAAAAGGTTGCAGGAAGCCTGGTAATGAGATTTACACATTGAAAAGCATTCTTTTTCTCACAGAATTTTGATTGTCATCATTTGTCGGCAAGACAGATGGCAGATGTGTTAAACTTGCCTTTAAAGCGTGTTGTTCAGAAGCAGCTGCGAGAATTTTAACGGGGCATTATTAGTGCCACCACTGCCAGAATATCTGTAAATAACAAGCTGAAAGGGGAATACACAGACCTGCATCTCATACACACTAGACCAGGGAATTGGCCTTGTACAGACCTCCCGCTAAGTGGATACGCTGTCAGCCCTCGGACATTTTAATGACTCAGATTCCATGAGGAGTTTCTAGCCTCTCTGACATAGACTTTAATCGGGCTGTATTTTATTTCGCTATTAAAATAAAATGCGTCATTGGAACTCAAAGCTAGCCGAATAAAATGGTCCATGCAGGCCAGAGTTGTTCAGCATGTACACGGTGCCCGTGTCTACTGCCTTACCGGCTGTTATCACTGATGATCTCCGCTGTTCCCGAGCCTCTCCGGCAGTCTACCTTAAAACTGGACAACATCTTCAAGTTCCATAACCGTGATCAAATAACCAAAAAGTCAATATTCCCTCTATTCCTTCATCTATTAACAAAAAAAAAATCAATCGACCAACCAGTGAACTAATGAGTCATGATTTCAGGCTTCCGCTGCTGTGTAAATGAGATTTTCACTATTCTGGGAAGTTACACAGTGTTGGTAGGTTGCCCCGAAACATTGGCAACTATCTGTCAACGCTGCGTAATCCGAGAAGAGAGAAGATCTCGTAACCAGTCAACCAAAGATCTCATAACCAATCAATAAACCATTTGAACTGTTCAGCTGTACTAACCAAAAAGCTAATTTATTCACGTTCTCATTTATTCTCACTCTGACACGTGTCAGACCAGTAAGTTAAGTAATCAGCTGTCCGGGGTTTAATTCCGGGCAGAAACAGGGGCTCCTTTCTTCGGTACCACATCCTGGCCGAATCCTGAGCCTATCCAATGGCTTCAATTTACGCAGTTTCTCTACTCTTGTTGCAGTCACCTGCACATGCGCTAGGAAGACACCTCCACATTACGAGCGCTATGTGACATGAGCTTAGTGTGGGTTCATGCTGACGTTTAAAATGAACTGCATTCATTCCGTAAGTGTTCATGTTTATAATATTTGAACTTGCATACTTCACGCTTTGTGTTGGAAAAGCTGACATATTACCAGTGAAAAGGTGGTTAGTATTAGTAACCGTGCCATATTACTGTGAGATGAAGCAAGTCATCATGCTGCACAAGGGCAGAAAGGTGGACGATGATAGCAATTATTCAGAGAGTACAAAACATGTGGCGTTATTACCCAAATATAATACAATCGAACTCGGTTATAACGTCACGAAGAGGACTGAATATTTTGTGTCGTTATAAACGAGTGTTGTTATAACCGAGCAGTGTAACGTAATGGTTAACAGTGAGGGATTAATTGGTACCACATAATATCTGACGCTATAAATGAGGTGTCATATAAACCGATGTCGTTATAACCGGGTTCGTCTGTAGGTTGTTGTATATATTAGGGAAATATAGTCATATAGTCTTAACAGCATCGACTGTGGTAATGTTTCAGTGTTGACGCAGGAATTTTAGAATTTTTAAGCAAAACAGATACTCTCCAGAGAGGACAGTTATCATCACAAACTGCCATTTTCCTTCACTACAGCGTGCTGATTTTTAATACTTCCCAGAGATACAGAGCGAAGGTAAGTGTAAAAGGCTAAATGTTTGCTCTGGTGTCATGAAACGGAATATGTTGCTACACTGCAAAGAAGATTTCACATAGAGTTTGGTAGGGATCCACCAAGGAGAAGTCCATCGAAAAGTGGTATAAGTTTTTCATTGCGGCTGGCAGCATTTGTAAACGAAAAAAAAAGAACCTATAAACCACCTGTTGTTGATGCAGGTGAATGAAGTTCAAGAGGATTGTGTGTGCAGTCCAAGAAAATCAACAAGACAAGCTGATCGACATTCAGTCACGCTGCAGTCAACAGTGCACACAGTTCTCGCCGTTGAGATTTGAAAGTACCACATATCGGTTGCTTGTAACAGCTGAAGAAAAAGATACTCGCTGCACATTTTACTGTGACATTCTCTGAAAACTTGAAGACAACACACAATTTTACAGCCAGATTTGATGTCAGTGACATAGCTAGTTTCCATCTGTCGGAATATGTTGATCGATACAAAGTTAGAATCTGGGGGAGCAAGAGCCACCTGAAGTGTTTGAAGGCACATGGGACAGCTCTAAGTATAATGTCTTTTGTGCTGTACCCAAATAAAAGAGTTTTTTACTGCCAAGCGTTTTTGCTGTGACTAATGAAGTGTTCAGGGGCATTTTGGAGGAATTACTGATGATGATTTTGGAAGAAGAAGGTCCTAAGGAGATGTTATTGCAGCAAGACGGAGGCAGTACCTCAGCATTTTTACGTTGCATTTCTGGCAGGGCTACTTGGATCGAAAGTTTACACGGAAAGAGAGTGGCAAAAGCTGTCCTATCACATGGCCACTTAGTTCTCTTAATATTATACCACCTGATTTATTCTTCTAACGATACATAAATAATGCCGTTTACGTTGAACCATTGCCCACCACTTTGCCGGGAATTTCTGGAACGATGCGGTCTACTGCGGCTGTAGTTGTACCAACGGTGCTTACAGATATGTGAACTGAAACTGAGTACAGACACATGCGCCGGGCGACTTGCGATGCCCTCCTTGAACATCTGTAAACTGGTAAGTGCGGATCTAAAAAGCTAGATAATATAGCCTACCAAAATAACCTTACGTCTCATTCCTGTGCCTCCTACTTCTACAGTAGTGTTACGTTAAAATCGTCTACAGTTCTTGCAGTCGCTCGGGACGAGATCCGGCAATAGGCAGCTACAGTCACATCCGCC
Organism: Coptotermes formosanus; assembly: GCA_013340265.1. Lineage (NCBI taxonomy): Eukaryota > Metazoa > Arthropoda > Insecta > Blattodea > Rhinotermitidae > Coptotermes > Coptotermes formosanus. The sequence continues at coordinate 4,456,730 of BLKM01000729.1, read as the reverse complement.
TTTATGCTTCTCTGCTGTACACTGGCGTTTATAATTTGCCAGAAATATGGTGAGGCACCGATATAGCCATTTAACGTTACCAGAAAAGTTTCAGTTTTAATGCAGCAAGCTAACTTACACCATTAGCTGGCAGTATAGTGATACACCTTGACAGTTATTTCAGTGCAACGTGTTAACTTTAATTCCCAGTAAACATATCTTAGCTGCGCACTACAGAGTTGCCATGATCGTCCATGTTACGGGTTAGCAGTACTTCTGAGAAATAGTGAAGGGTCGATGTAGCAGTGGGCGGAATTGTTGGCCTGCGATGTCTATATCTGAACCTTGCTACTCATACATTGCCAAGATATAACTAATTCGCGGTGCTTTAGTAAGGTGAAAAGATGGCTTGCATTGCTTATTTTTCGCTCCTGTGTCTGTCTATAATGCCGGGAATTATGAATCTCTACATATTGCGTAGAAACAAAATTGTGTCTAGTGATATTAGCCAGCTGTTTGGGTATCTTGTTATTCTGCCATAAAATTATGTATGTCAGCATGATGTAGTGAAATGTGAAATCAGGTGGCAGTGGTGGCCATCTATTCCGGTGTCTCGCTGTGTTGTCGGAATATAATAAAACAGAAAGGTGGATGATGAATTTAACTGCCTATTCTGGAGAGTGTCTACTGTGCTTGGAAATAATAATGCTTAATTGTAGGAAAGTGGTGGCTTCATAGGCTGTCTTGTTGCGGCGTCGTCCTACATTGTTGGGAAAAAAAGAGGGTCTAGGTGATTCAATGAGCTGAAAAATTGTTTTAGGCGTTTGAAATAACGTGAACAGCGTTTTTGCATATCTATACGTATTACACGACGGATATAACAGTCATGAGCCAAGACGTTGTGTATAGAGGTCGCGTGAATTACGTGACTTGTAGCGAGTTTTGTAGTTCACGTAAAAAGTGGAAAGAGCTTTCGTTGAATTTTAACAACTATTACAGCCTATGTTACTGCTTGCATATTCACGCAGGTACCATGAAAGACTATTTAGATTTCTCTGAAATGATCCAGCCGAGAACTCAAAGTAGGCGTACATTGCAAAAATATTTGTTAGTAGTAAACACCACCTTTACTACCGCTGGTATTTGGTAGTACTTAGTACACAAGTAAAAGTAAACATTAAATTCACCTTATAACCTGCCTTGAAGGCACACAGAGGGAGTAGAGGTATAGCTCTACTCCTTCTTGACCCTTGGCCCCTTATGAAGTGGGTGGTTAAGACCACGCCCCGGCCGCTTTACCCCTGGGAATGACCCAGTAGTGGAAATGGGGTGGGCCCCAGAGGCGGTCTGGACGGGTGCGAAAAATTTCGAACCCCACTGGGATTTGATCCCCGGACCATCCAGCCCTGGTGCACAAGTACGGGCGATATTAAAGATTGTACGGTGAAGTTATTTACGAAGTTAATTAATTTACTGATAATTAGAAATTTTGTTATATCTTTGCGGGATGTGTTATTGCAGAGTAGTTGTTCTCATGAAACAAAGCAAACACTGCTGTTTTAGCTCACTGCTCTAAAACATAAGAAATCATTTGCTTTCATTAACCTTCAGATGTGATGGTTATTTATAAAACAGGCATTAAATCTCAACTTCTTGGAAATGTATTTATATGAAGTGATTTCTAAAGGTTCTTTTAAAACGCTGGCAAAATGAATCAGCCTAGCTATACTGTGACAGAAGCCTAATGAAGTCACAGTGTACCCTGCCCTTACGCACACAAAAATATAACAGTTTTCGTTTAACAAACTAAAAGAGAGGAAATAACATAGGAGCGTAAATGAATTATCATAATCTTGCTTGGTGCCTCTCGTACATGGTAGAACACCAAGTGAATTTTATCCAGACAATTTTTTTACCTCCCCTTCTCTTTCCACTCCGTCCCTTCTCCCCTTTCCAGCATCACCAACCCTTTTCCAAAAAGCCAAGTAATGAAGGATTTTCACTAATGAATGAGAGGCATCCCTACCTCGGAATGCAAACACAATTATACTATGCCTGGTACACTAGACGAGGAGATAGCACTGCCTCCCGCCATTTTGGTATGAGTGCACACACAGAGCCTAGCACTTCTATCAGAGTGGATAAACCGCTTTATGGACATCATAGCTTCATGGCCTGAACTGAAGCAAAACCAGGTAGAGAGCGACGAGACACAGTGTATATACATATATAGCCTAAATGCTAATAAAAAGTGAAACGCGACGGGGAGGTGGTCTGAGCTAACTAGGAATGTAATTAGATGAGGATTCTGTTTGTCGCCGACTCCCGGCCAGTATAAATACATTAACATTGAGTGGAGTGGCAGAGTTATGTAGGTAAAGGGCTGGAAAGAGGTTTTATAAGAAGAGTAATAATTAAAAAGTAAATTAGCCGAAGCGTTTAGACTATGTGGTGAGTTGGTTCATTAAAGTATAAATGCGAATGTTGTGACAGTGTGGAATATATAATTCACTGCAGTAGTGGTTCAATGCAGAGTGGTGATCTCCACTTTACGTCACAGCGTTTGAAATAGGCGAAGTGTGTAATGCTTCTAAATTTGCTTGAAAATGGCGCAGAAAAAATCAGAAGATGTCGGGTTGTGTACATATGAACAACTCAGGCATAAAAATTTGTTGTATAGTTGCATGAAATACAACGGAAACAACTGTACTCTAATATTTCTGTTCGACTGTTCATTACCTCTTAACTGTTTCGACTTTTGTGATTTGCGGTACATTCTAAGTAACAGGCGATCCATAATGAATTTATACAATTAAGCTGTCATTCTTCAAATTTTATATAAAACATACACAAATATTCTTTACATTAGCAACATCTATAAATCCAAATAATATCAACGTTAGTTTTTATTACAGTCTAAGCGTGTAGTCCGGAATGACCTTGCTCAGAATAAGCCCAGTGGCGCGCTATTGTAAATTCGGAAATTCTCCGTTCAATGAAAGATGATGAAGTTCTTGACCAGGTGGGCAAAGTTAGGTTTTCAAGACGGACTTTTCTTCATCGAGTAAGCAGATATAAAGAGTATGCAGTAATTGTAAAGTTATCACTTTTTCAGGCGGGAGTATGTGAATGCAAATCGTGGCTGGTATTAGAGTAAGGCAACACTTGAAATAAGGCATCGCAAAGCACACTGCATACAGCAGATCGCATTTCTCAGTCAGGTCTGTTAGAATAAGACTTGAACCACTACGTCAAATGTCCCCATCTCTTCTTTATGATCTACTCAAGAGTTTGGAAGTACGAGTGCGATATAACAGTCATAGTCATCACTTCGGAGAATTTTTAATTCATGTGCTGCCGATTTCTTCGTAAAAATAAAAGTTGTTTTCAGGTTTTATGGCTAAAATCTCAGAGCCCCTGTGAAATGTGATTTTCGGAAACATACTGTATAGTATTCAAACTAGCATTGGAGGAATATTGTTTGGAAGAACAAGACAGGCAATGTACATATCCGTAATCATTGTTGCTGTGGAAAACCAATAAGTGTTACATATTCTGAGCGTGTGTCTCTCTCCTTGCATTAGTCATCCGGTACAAAAATCGCAGATTTCTTGCGCCTTATTGTATTGTCATCTGTGGTCTGTCTAGCTCAAAGGCATTTTTCACATTGTCTCATAAACGGCACATTTTTCGGAAAAAAGTTCTTGAACATAAAATGTGTTTTGATTTCCTCTACAACTTCTGTCTGAAATACTTGTCATTCTAAGAAGAATTCAGCCAGGTATTGTCACAGGTATCTACGTAAACTACTCGTTATTCTTGTCAGGTTTTAAAGAAACTTGAATTTTTTCGACAGATTTTGGAGAAATCCTCAAATATCAAATCTCATGAAAATCCATCCAGTTGTAGTCCAGTTGTTCCATGCAGACGGACAGACGGACGGACGGACGGACGGACAGACAGACAGACAGACAGATGGAGAGACAGATATGACGGAGCTAACTGTCGCTTTACGCAATGTTGCGAAAGCGCCTAAAAACAATTTGAAGGTAACTGTCGTCTCCGATGTGACCCAATGTAGTCTCGTAATAAACTACGATTCTTTTGGAAAGCCTTGCTGTCTGAAACTTATGGTGGAAGAATCTTTCTTTTTTCTGCCCAAAAATGGAGGCAAAGCTTCCTCCGACATCTTTGGAACAACCAACATATTCGGCGAGGCCCGATCTCCACACTTCTCGCCGTATAAACTCCAAACCTCAGACAGAAACAAAGAGTTTGCCTTTTACATTTACAATATAGCCTGCAGGAAGTACAAGTAGGTGTTTTATGATCATAATTGTCTTGTAGTTTGCATTTTGCCCGTCGTCATGATCAATATCACGGATTAAGCTGTTTTGCTTGTTCGGTTGCAAGGATCGTTGTTGCAGCTTCTGCATTGCTACCAGACGTCCCTGGTGCCTTCTGCCATTTGGTTTATTTTAGAAGACCTTCGGAATTCAACATTCAGGCGTTATTTCCAAGCCCTTTAGCCACGTTCTTATAGTTTTATTTACTGCGCTAATAGCTGACATTCCTATTTCTTCTCTAATATTGCTCTGAAGGATATGGCTTTCTCTGACTCCTTTCCGATCCGTATGACTGCCAATGTAGAAAGTTCCAGTAAGGTTTGATTTTGACATTTCCATACTAATATGAGTTTTATAGTTCCTCAGAACTGTTGGAACTAACTCAGTTTTTATATTTAATGTTATACATATTTCCGTGCGGTTGTTTCTCATATGTTTTTATTTTACGACCAACTACTGCACTTTATTTCCACAGTCTCCTAAGAGACTGGGTAAACAAAGTGCAGTAGTTGGTTGTAAAATAAAAACTCAGTTTGTGTTAGCATTGCTTTTTGTCTTAAGAGTCGAGCTGCAACCTAATGGAAATTCCTCGCTTGCTCAAGTAGTGTATTATGTTTAGACTATACTGTATTATATAGAGTTCGGGACAAATGCAATCAAGAAAATAATAGGGCCTATTACACATACTTATTAGGAAATATGACTATTTTCACGGCTTAAAAATGGATGAATAAAGCCTGTCATTTTCAGATGTACATCTAAATTCCGTATACGTACATTAAATTTTACTCGAATTTGATTTGTAACGTGATAGGCATTTAAAAAGCATCTACAGTTTTTACTAGGACTTGGACGTTGGAAATAATGTGGTTGCGAGTTTACCTTCATAGACCTGTCTGTTTACGCAGTCGAACCCCTCAATTTGTCTAGCTTAATGCGACAAGAGAACTTGCCACGTGGTCATGTGACAAAGAGGACCAGCCCAGCGCGTGTAACGTGGTTTGTTATTAGTGAGCTTTTGACAACTCTAAAGATCGCAGGGGTGGCTATTGTTGAAAACCCTACTCGAGTACCAACAATATGTGCACTTCGAGGGGTAGTCAGAGCTAATCTGTACGCTATCTGTCCCTGTCTCTCATTCTCATTGTAATGACAAGTTGTTCAAAATATGTAAGGAGGGGAGGGAGCGTGAAGCGCTGTACAATATGAAAGAGAAATTTTAGGCATTGTTATGTAATCTTTTGACTTTATCAAATAACAAAGCTGTTAACCCCATTATAGGTCTAGTGTAATCGACTTACAGTACATTGATTTCAAGCAATTTTTTTGCAAATCAACTACATTTTGTTACTCTTGTAATTTCGGGTAGGCTATGTTACACGTTTTAGCATCTCTGTGTTTGAGGTATAAGCAATACCGGAACGTATAAATAAACACTTTACAACACAGATATGACCGTGATCCACTACCGTGGGCAAAAAATAAAGTTTTTTTCCTTTTAGCCTAACTTCTGGTTTATCGTCTCTCACAGATTAGTTTCTGTGACATATCTCGACTCTGAATTAATTCTCAAGGTCTGAATCTGTTTGTCGTTCGGTAGGGCTGTTCGGAAGTGCGATCGGTCTGTCGAAAACTTAAAACGTCACATTATAACACAACACAACACAACACAACACAACACAACACAACACAGTATAATACAACACAACACATCAAACACAACGCATAAAACAACACAACACATCAAACACGTCACAACACAATGCAACACATCAAACACAACACAACACCATGCAGTACAACACAACCTAACAAAACAAAACACACAACAAAAAGACGAAGGTATACATGATTTTCCATGTCACAAAATGTAATCTTTCAAAAAATACCGCTATTGACTTCCCTGTTCTAATGCTATAGAATTCAAGCGTTCTTTGCACGAAGCGTGAATGTTGGATCGTGTCCCTATCCTACTGTAAGCAGCACATTCATTGAACCTTCATGTGTAATGATGTAACTAGAGTTTCTATTAAGGTGGCAACGCAGACTTTTAGTTTGGAGCTAATTTGGATCAAACAGGGATGTCGGCTTTTTAGCAGCTTGTTTCTTAGGCCCACTTGTATTCACTAATATCTCTGTGATATACGAACAAGAAAACTGAATATCGCTATTGCCAAAGCGCGCCAGTCTACAAGATATTACAGCACATCCCCTTCGTATATTTCCGATATCTCCTCACACTTTCAGTTATCGAATTCCAGTAGGTTTGAGATTCAGAACTGTGTAAATATTCGCTGCCTCCCATCCAAGCTATACACCAGGTACGTATAATTTATATGTGTAATCATATATAGTCAGTATTCTACATGAAGTGTTATCCTAATAATATTAGGTGACCTCTAACAACAACGACTTTCTTCTTTAGTAATACACTACATTTATCACTTGACTTATTCTTATCAGGTCAAGAAATCTTTCATTTAATGCTGTTAAGGTAGACCAACAAATACGCACACGGTTCACAATTATATATTTGTATCAGTGTCACCGCTACATGTTTGGGTGGTCACGTTGACATTGATACAAATATAGGTCTGTAATTGTAAACAGTGTGCGTATTTGTTGGCCTATCTTAACAGTGTAAAAATATGCATGTTATACAACATACAAAACTTTCATTTAATAATTGAAATTTATGCTCTTCCCTCTAAGGAATTAAATCAACATAAGCATCATACTTGTATTGTCACTATGACCAGTATGATTTTGATTATTCAGACCTTCAGTTGCTGTTGTTCAGGCATTCGGTATTTTTTGAAGGATGGATTTCGGCTTTCATAATTTCACAAAATGATCATTTCAGGGTACATGGTGTAAAGTTCATGCATGAATACAACATACAAGGCTACATAAGGTTAGAATTTTAATTTTAAAAACGGAGACGACTTTGTGGATGTGAGAGTGTACAAGACATACTCGTACATAGCCTGCATATTATAAACATACTATACATACATATATATATATATATAGAGAGAGAGAGAGAGAGAGGGAGACTGTGTTTCTCCTTATTAACATCATGCACCCCATGCCAAGCCTCATTTCAGCACTGTGATACGCAAGGAAGCAAAAATCAAAATTTGTTTAAATGCTGCTGAGTTATATTTGTGCAGTTCTCAACCTCTATCACTGTTGCAGTCTGCTTCCATTCCACGTTATACACAAAACTTCTTATTAAGAAAGCAACGCCCGAAGTAGCCACAGCCTGTCTGTACACTGTGGTGACGATCTGTTGTCTCTAACGTAATGACTAGCTCTAATGTAACTCCTAACTTCATTCGCAGGTGCAAATCACTACCCTCAATTAACTGCGGCCGACTAACTTAGGTTTAATTTAATGTCATTTCCCTTTACCAGCGCAACCCTCTACGGCCCTGAGTCATCCCATCCCTATCATATCCACACGGCTTACTAAACAGTATTTGTATGTCGTCATGCCACGTTGGCACTGTTACAGCAAAACCATGGATAAGTAAATTCCTTACATTACTTCCCACAAAACGCCAGCACATTCTCATAGTCCTTCTGCACTGGTACGGGGTATGGGGGTGTTGCTTAATTAATTCAATTGCTATTTTAACAAAAGTCGTAACGAAGTTTTCCCTCTGACGGTCACAAAATTACGTTGAATTAGAGATAAATACATAGGCATACATATAGTGTATATAGGCATGTATAAACATGCACTACCCCACTTCATTTCTCCCCCCAGAGTTCATCAGTCCGTCCGTCCTACTGTCCTCTGGTCTTGGAACATTTCATCTTCTACAGCCGGAGAAAAGTGATCCAGTGACTTCATAATCATGACAGCTGAATTATTAGTAATGGATATTTTAAGCAGCGACAGCGATTGCTGTTACCACTAGGTTATCATCTACGGCTACCATCTTACAACAAAGGGCCAAGAAAAGGAGGGTTTTTTAATTAATGAAAAGGGACCTTTTTCAGGTTTTTGTGTGGAAGGATTAATTAAGGCAGTAATTTTGCTATATTCTTTTGTATAATTTGTAGTAATATATTTGTTATTTATTGACCACACAGTTACAAAACTCGACAGATTTCTGACGTTTCGACGAGTGTGTGGCTTTTACCGAGTCTCGAACCTCCAATAATTCACAAGGAAGCTACGAATAATTACAATGAAAACAAATTTTACATATGAACTGATACAGCATTACAAGTGCTGTGGTGCCTGCTGTCTGTTGGAATGTGACGCCGTTTAGACAGGCACCAGTCCACTCGGAGCCAGCACAGAAACTCCGAAGGTGTAACAGAGGAAGCAAGGAGGCACACAGGGATGCAAAGTCAATATTCTCGTAAGATTCAAATACACAAAAATAATTTACTTATTATTTCAGTTTCAAGTACATTCCTTTGGATGTGCCCAGTAACACCAGTTTCTTGCCAGTGCACATGAAATATATTGCTAATGACTACAGTTTAACTGTACTATTTATTATGATAAAAACAAGTCTGAAAAGGAGAAAGAGCTGGGGTTGGGGGGGGGGGGGGGAATGACACCAACTCCTAGTCAGTTAGTAGCCAGTTAGTAGTAAATAGTGACTCAGTCAACGCTACAAAGCAGTTACCAGCTGCAGTGATCACTGTAGCACGTGTGGAGGCAGCAGTCGCCTCCGCAACGTCTGAGAAGAATTTAATCTTCAAGTTAGAGTTCAAGGTGTTTGAAAGGTATTGCGCCGTAAACAGTCTTACTTAAAATAAATAAATAAATAAATAAATAAACACGGAGGCCTATATGAACAAATACTTATGTTCATATTTATCGAATAAATGTATCACAGAACTTTAGGGATGATGGGGCATAGGATAGTAATTTCAAAGGAAAGTAATGATCATGTGATGATGATGATGATTATTATTATTATCTTCTGGATCTTATATAACCTGATGAGTAAGTACGACTTTTCGCGCGAAGCTTATTCAGAGCATGTTTCTGTATACCGCTGATATCTACTTATGTACCGCACTACACGGCGTCACATTGCAGATCATAGGCACAACATTAATAATCCAATATCTCACATAAGAATAATGCCGGTACATCGTAACTGAATACATCTCTAATATCACTGAGTCAAATAAATGTGAACACACATAAATAAACAAAATCGAAGTTACTATATGCGGTGGAGTCCCTTAGTTGGTATAGAAATTGTCCGAATTTTGTGGAAAATGAAGATTCATCACCAGGTGCGTAAGAATCCGCTACCAGGCCACATCCTGAGTGCCTTAAATCTAGTCAACACCTCACACTTGTTACTTGCGAAACATTTTCGCTTCAACCTCCCATCTGTGGCTTCATACACAGTGAGAGAGAAGTGTTTTAAGATAAATTGCAAGTTAATGTCAGGATAACACAACACAATTCAATATATTTATTGTATATTACTCGTTACATATACACTACATGTTTCGGTATTAAATAGACCATCTTCAGGTGTGTTATACAATGAACTAGTGTACAGGGCTAATTTGCATATTTACTTGTGAGATCTCAACAAGTGTCAGATCTATCCAACGGGTACAGAGACACGTGTCGAGATCTCATAAGTAAATATGCAAATTAGCCCTGTAATCTAGTTAATTGTATGATACACCTGAAGATGGTCTACTTAAGACTGAAACATGTAGTTTATATGTAACGAATAATATATAATAAATTTATTGAAGAGTGTTATGTTGTCCTGACATCAAATTGCGATTTATCGTAAATTGGTACACAATGGGACGGATCACATAAAAAAAGAAGTGTTTTATTTAAGAGCATGTTAAGGTCCTGCAGCGTCAATCGAGTGAAATAAAGTATGAAGCACTGGTGGAGTAATACTGACAGCGGAAAGCCCGAAGTACTCGGCGGAAAGTTTGTCCCAGTGCCCCTTTGTCCACTTAAAGTCTTATATGGACAGGCCTCACACTGAACTCATGCGTCCGCAGAGAGAGGCCTGCTCCTAGGAGCGGCCTGTCATGCATAACAAGGGTATATAAAATTATTGTAATTGTATAAAATGAACAAATTTCTTAATATATGAATTCTGACGGATACCTACCATTTTGGGGCCCGTAGTACAATGTGGGTTTGCTGTTTCATTTCACTGTACGTACAGCTGGGTGTGTCAAAGCTGAGTCGGATCCGTTCCATATTCAGTTTAATTCTAGTCTGAATACGTAAACATCACCGCTGTTCTGTCCGGATTAATTATTGCAAGTGAAATTTGTATGTACTTTAGTATGTAACCAGTACGTTCACTCAGTGCGAGTAAATGAAGCTGCTCAACAAAATTTGAAGTATGGAATTTTCCTCGACATGTCGTCCAGCCTGCTGTACTTTCGAAATTGACCCATTCTGTCTGATTAGACAATATAAGGGGAGAAAATTGTGGTCCATGCAGAGGCTGCAAACTCGTCTGAAACAGCTTGTTTATCACACTTTATTTCATAAGTAAACTGGACTTACTATATAATCATGTCTGTGTTTCTGTAATCTGTATGTCTCATACAATAGGTTTAAATCCTGATCCATATGGCGCAGTTCAATGGAACTTGACTGAATATCATCCACTAACGGCGAGAGGCTGTGTGCTGTAAACACAAGACTCAGTAATCCTGCACACGTTGTGTCCAGACGTACCTCTTTACTGTCTAATTTCCTACTGTAAATGATACCAAAGTAGTGTAAATTCAGATTTTTGAAGTGGTACATGCAGCAATGCAACTTGATGTGGGGCGCTGACGATTTTTTAGTTTCCTTAAAGAAAAGTAAAACACGGCGTCCACATAAAATACCGGGTTTTCAATTCTCAGTTTTATGAAGATAAATAATGGAAAAAATATTATGTAGCACGCATTTACAATGTGTTGTTCTCCGTTGTCCATGATCTTAATTTGTCTGGAACACAATTTTACTTTCTCGCTATTTTGGCATTGTTTGACAGCAGAGACCAGCGGTGTTTATTCGTCGTCCCACAGGCTTGGCCACATATTTTATACTGTTATAAAACTATACAGAACTTTAGACCCTTGCATATTTTAAACAAACACCGACTTCCACAAAGGAATCAAAGAGTCTCAGTATTTATACTGGTAAACATAAAAAGATAAAAAAAGTATCTGACTCCTGTAGCGTGCCAGAAGATAAACATGCAGTCCCTTATTTTCGCTTTTAGAACATAAAGTGTGTCACTTTCTTGTGCCAAGTGGCGGGTGTGTACACTAACGAAATCTTAGTGGTGTGTAAAACTAGTTTGGTTAATGGCTGGCCTCTCATCACAGGTAATCAAATGTACCGACTGGGAGGGGAAGAGGGTAGGTAGACTGCTTCATTTGAATACGACACTAACTGAATTCCTGCCCCGTAGTAGCAGAGAGTGAAAGGGGGCGGGGGCGCGCGGGGGCAAGATACGAAATAGGTGTGAATGAATCAGGCGGCAGCTGCTTGTTTACTAGCTGAACGTCCTTGACTTCAGATCTGGCCGCCAAAATATGACCGCTAAGAATGCGACAGTATTTAAAATTATTTTACTTGTTATTTAGAAAAAAAATCTTTAATTTTCTAGAGCTTGGAAGGGGTCGAGTTTATAAACGGAATCTCACTGATTTATAACAGTAAATAGTATCGGGTCACGTGTCTGTCATTTTTTGTAAACATGTAACCCTCTATTATAAAATTCGTGCAAAGTGACACCACAACTTTCATGCCCCTACTGTCTAGACGTCCCAAGATCACAAGCACGTGTCCGCTTAACACGTGACGCTGAAACTTTGCTCTCCTTATCAATTCTGGTACTGTGATATCTAATCATACGTATGAAACCATTAACCCTTCAGAGCCATTGTTTATGTTATTTACCACCACGTCTAATATTAAAAAATTCTACGTTCTGCAAACACAGTGTGTTTATGTTTTCTGCTGATCTCAGAAAAATAGCGATTAAACTGATTGGTTTTCATAATCGAGACGCAATGTGTTTGTTGCGAGGTACGCACTGTATTTTTGTATATAATTCGGGCTAATTTGCGACTATACGATGACTGAGACGAGCGTTTTGTACGTTGCTGGTCTTTAACGACTGAATGACCGGTTTGGTGTGACAAAATGTATATAAATGAAACGTTGTGTGGAATAATTTAGTACTTCAGGAACACGCGTGGGACAGGGTACAGGTTTTCATGGAAAAGCCTAAAGGTAAGAGACCGCTTGGAAAAACTAGGCGTAGATGGGAAGATAATATTAAAATAGATCTTAAAGAAATAGTGGTGTGTTGTGTGGATTAATCTGGCTCGGGATAAGAATCGTGGCTGGTTGTTGTGAACACGGTAATGAATCTTAAAGTTCCATGAATTTTTGTGATTTTGACTATCTGAGAAACTATTAGCTTCGCAAGAAGGACACTGCTGCAGGAGTTGGATAGTGCAAGGGAAAGAGTGTCATTTGTAGCATGCTTGTTTGTTTTATTGTAGCTCTGAGAAACAAACTGGAAGGTCTTCGACTACGGTAGCTATAACTTTCATCTGAATCATCTTATTGTTGCTGTTTATTACAGCATGCAGTGGAAATTATTTGTTAAGAGATGTCTGCATTTAAGAAGACGTGTTAGCAATCTTCTATTAACCTTGCACGATCCACTGAGAAAAATAATTTAGCTTGCCCAATGAAAGTTGTTCGTTATGTGACACATGCTATTTACCGTCAGTATCCTTAAGCAGTAGAGTACAGGAAAGTGCCTATTGTAAATATAATTTCTGCCTGTCAGATGGAAAGATTGCGTCGATTTTAACAAAGTTCCTTTCATAACAGTTTAGAATTAGACTTCATTATTTAGAGGAAGACAAGTAAGTTACAATATATGCGATTTATTATGGATAGATAACAAGGGAGGTAATAATAAAGATACATGAACCAAAATAATTAATGACTTGCCCCACTTGTCTGTCAAGCACTTACGTTGATTAGGGAAGAAGATTCATATCCAGTTATATTTATGAATTCAGAGTAATGTAGAAACCTGGATCACGCATGGCGTGAAGACAGTCTAAAGTTAGGAACGAAAAACAGCCAGAAAAGGACGCACTAATCTGTGCTGTAATTAGTAAGTCTCAATGAGAATTGTAACTAGCCATTCACAATGACTACAACTGTGTTTCAGTCCCAGCTAAGCGAGCTGCAGAAACATTGATACAAAAGATGAAAGGTTGCATTATTGGTAAAACCGTTACTGATTTAAGGAAGTTTAATTTATTTCATTTGTTAAATCTTCTAAAACAGGATTTGCGAGGTTACAGACACAGCGGTATGTATGGCATTAAAATCCGCCCACTCCATTTAGTCAAGGAATAGACACAATTTTACCGTAGTTTACTTTTGTATTGTTATTGAATAATATCTACCTAACTACTCAACTTCATACACCGGCGTCTTTTTTTTAACATCTACGAGTCTTTCACGTGGTACAGAAATGTCTCCCTTGTTTATGGAACTCCGATATTCATTACCATGCATACTGTTTCTTGTCATGAGCTAGTTAAATGGATTCTACAGAGTCACACTATGATATCAATTCTACACTCTCACACTATGATATCGATTACACTCTCACACTGATACCGATTCGACACTCTCACACTATGATATCGATTCTACACTCTCACACTATGATATCGATCCTACACCCTCACACTAAAAGATGAATTTTACTGTCATTTTTCGCCATATGCCTAGGTGTCAAAAGCTGTTTCTTGATTTCAGATTTCCCAAATCCACGACACGCGTCACATGTCCAGGCCAACTCATAAGCTTCATTTAATGGACTTAATATTCATAGTACACACAGAGCTTCAACCGTAATTATACATATGATAATGAAGGGCTGCTGGGGAGAATTTCTCAATGAATCGTTTGAAATAGAAAGGCTGGAGGTAGTGTGCCCAGAAAGTGCTTCATATGTTTGCACTCAACAACAGTTAATTCAAAATTAAAAATGCTAAATTTACACGAAATAAATGTGCTGTAAGTTTTGGCCATATTATTGTCAAAGTATTCTGAAAATTGGGACTCTGTCGATGATTTCCATCACCAAATGATTGTGTCAACAAAATTACTCGTACATTGACATTAATTGTAGCTTCATAGTGTTTGCAAAAATTAATTCTGTCGACTGTATCAGAGATAATGTAGAGTACAAGGTGTTTCAGTCATAAATCATAGATGATTTATCTGTCCATGTTACTCCATGTTATTCGTGTGCACTTCGCAACACCGCCCTCTTGCCTTTGTGGTCTACAGGTGAATCTCTTGAGTTTGGTGCATTATCTTGTGTAATGTATTGAACTCTTTTTACAACAACTTATACTATCTTATCTACTTCCCGTGCACACTTGAATAAACAGCTCAGTAATAATCCATAATGTCTAAATGACCTCCGCTCAATAAATAATACTAGAGCACAGACAAAGAGAATGTAAAATTTGTCACTTACACTAAAAGAAATTTTAATTTCAAAATTGTTCAGATGGAATAAAACGGAATGAACTCCATTAGAAATTAACTTAAGCATAACGGCGACGTGTTTACTTGGGAGACTTAACTTGTGTGAAGAAGTATGACATAAGAGGACGACCATAAATCATGATGTGGAAGGATCAGAAAAGGAGAATTTGATTTCAGCGTACCTAATATCTGTGTATTCGCGTGAATGAACTAGTGTCTCAACAAGAAGAGGCATGAGTCTGTCCACATCGGATCAGTCGGTCATGAAGGGTCTGAAAAAGGTTTATATGGGGAAAGGATGTAGATAGGCCTAATGGACAGGCAACGAAGGTCAAGGTGTCATTCCACAGGAAGAAGCGGCATGAGACCTGTTTCATTTATTAAATTGGTTGACAGATTATTTATGGAAAGAGCAGGAGGAAAAAAAGTCTCTCTTAAAGTTACACCTGAAACTTTCGACCCAAATAAATGCAGGCAATTTAACGACGATGCTGTGTTTTAGAAGCAATGGCAATCTGGAAGCAATTAAGCAACCATCTGAAGCGTAGGCCCATAGCCCAGCCATACTCTTGCACTGCAGTTTCCAGTTCGTTAGCCGGAAGTTTGATTTACATAGTTTGCAGCGTTACAAAAATAATTAGAAATGGCTATATTTTGTAAAATCATTTAGCTTAAAACTCAATTGTCTTTACAGCAAAACCACATAAGTGCTTTAAGTACATTTTCTTTTGCGTCACAGAAGGAGACGCACCAACGATTTTAAACAGTTGCTACATCACTCAGTTCGTTAGGACTTTATTTTGTCAGTGGGTCGCAAATTCAAAAAGGGTTGGCAACTCTTTCTGTCACAAGTGTAAAACTGTGTTCATGATAAATCGGACACCATCAGCACAGGATTTTGGATAATTGTTATTAAACTGATAACAGAAAACATTATGATGCTGAACGCCCCACTATTACGCTGTCAGAAATCGAATTTGGTATAACGTTTCATAGACCGCAACAAATTTGACTCCATGCATGGAGGAGTTCAACAACAAGCTTTTAGCTTACAAATTCTGAATTTATTTTAGAACAGCCAAGGATACAGTAGACATTTATGTAATTAATGTTAACGAGTGTTATATTATACATTATTGCTGTAAAATTGTGAGCGTGGATTTTTTATCGAATTATATTAAAATAAAGGTTTAGGGAAGGTAGCAATGTAGCCATATTTTAGAGGGACACGCATGGCTATCAAGTTGACTGTGCTGTACAAAGTCTGCACTATAATGTAAGGATAAATTTTTGTTATCTCAGAGTGTTACTTGGGTTTGACGTCTCTGTGTTCTTCAGCTTGCACAGATATTGTGCTTTTGCCCTGCAGAACACTTTTTCCTACCATGGTTATTATGTAAATGTAGGAAGGTTCTTTACCCTGTGTTTCCAGTTGTGTATATTCTACATGCAGTGTTCCAACTTTCCTTGCTTTTCTTATTAAAAATAAAAACCTATATCTTTATGCCTCCCGTATCATTTAAGATACCATATATTGCATTCATAATCACGGAATAAAATCGGAAAATTTACATGGCCACATTAAACAATACAATTCCATCGTTCATGACCATACCGTTGCAAACTGTGTAGGAATACATGAGTGTGTATTAAGTTAATATGCAGTTAAATGCTTGCTTACAGTACCCACTGTGTCGTTCCGATCACACTGTTTTATATCTGGGGTAAAATGAGGATAGTCTGACTTCGACTAGAATCGTTGCATGTAGCAGTAAAAGTAACAAATTTCCCACAGTTTTGCTTCCTGAAACAAAAAGCGTTTTGTATTTAAACTTATCCGTCATATACTGATCATTGGTTTGTGGGGTATTGAACGTTACGGGCAGACAGACGGATAAAGTAGTTTAGTCTTAAATTCTTGTGTAGCTGTTTTCACATTCCAAGCTTGAAATGAGCATAAGTGGTAAAAACCTTCTACGACAGCGATGCTTCATTGTAAATTTTATCGCAGTTCTTGAAAATTGGACTCAGATGTATTCGTCATACAGTTTTATGGCGATACAGAGGTTTAGCTAAACACATTCGTGCTATTTAACGACAGATTGTCAAAGATCGATTCCCAGCATGGCGAGATGCTTTTAACTTCCCGAAATACCCCAACGGGCCCTGGAGCCCACCCAACTTCCTATCAAATTCATACCGAGGACTCTTTCCCCGAGAGCAAAGCGGCCGGAGTGTGAAGCAGGCTACGAAATCCGTGTCGTACTGGGAGTAAGAATGAGTGGAACTATATGTCCATTCCTCATACTCCTTTAATGCGTGCACAGGACAACTTTACCTTTAAATGATAAGTACTATAAAAAATTTTGTGGAACATTTAAGGAATCATAAGAAGGCTTTCAGATACCATCGGGAAAAGCACTTCGAATTTTTCGCATACAACTGATAAAACGTACGTTATTACCAAACTTTAAAATGTTTTCACATAATATTTCCATAATATTTACCTCTTAGCAGGTTTATTGTCAGATTTGGGAGAATAATATGTTACTGAAGGAATGAACTGACAAATTAAGCCAAATCTGTGATAAAAGAAACTGTGATCGGCTAGACTGAGAACGCCATTAATGGCGGTGAGTTTCAAATAATTACACAGAGGGCGCGGACAGGTCATTTTTGAGACTCTTCATTTGCCCTTTCTACTTGTCACTCTACTTTAGCCTCGCAGCTGGCCGCTCACCAGCAGCAGACCCCGAATACGGTGTTCCACATTTTCTGAATTCTTTGTTTGCCAAGCTTGAAAAATACATTAGCTTTCGGTCAGTTAACGGCACCATCAATATTTCAGATTTTATATCGTCGAGTGGTTAGTGAATAATGACTGGGAAAGGATATGGTACTGTGCGACATCAACTCAACCAGGGCATTCGATGCGAAAATTCGAATTAGTATAGATGCTGTAATAGGATGACCTTAACCTTTTAAAGCTTTACGTTCTACCCGGTTTAACATTAAAAAATTCTACATAGTGCTCACATTGCGTATATGTGTTTTGTGTGGGTCTGAAAACAAACAGCGACTTTTCCTTATACAGCATTAACAGACTGTTTTATATAACCGAAGTGTAGAGTGTTTACAGCGCAGTACGCTCCGAGTCCTTATATAAAACAGATACGCTTCGTCTTTAAAGGGTTAATTAGCTCATGTGAGAAGAAGAACGCTTGCAAGAATAAAAAATGTAGACGCAACGCAGGAAAATTTCCACTAAAGGGATACGGTATGTAGTAGATTCTGTGCCTGAATATGATGCCGCAGCCTGCAGCTAGAAAAGCAGGAAAATTAGAACACCTGAGTAATTTTGAAGGCATGTGTAGGCCTACATATATTTTATTGTTAAGAAATATGCTTCTTATTTTTGTGACATTTTATTATTTAATAAACCGTTATAGTGGACGATATGTGCATTATCACGAATGTGAATAGATCAGTTAAGTGAATTGCTGCTGAGTAAATGACGGGGTTTGATTTGCGGAAATCTCGCAAATATATTTTCCTCATTTACCGTGTTCAGACAGGCTCTAGAAACGTCAAACTGACAACCATTTTGAACGCGTTATTTTCGATATCTTGAGCAGTGCACACAGCATTACAAACCTCACATTAACCCTTGATACATGTTCAGAACATGAGGCCACTACATGTCCCATAGTCATTGCGGAATTGTTCCACTCATTGAATAATTGACGAGGAGGCCCACGAGTCTGTCCCCTTTCGAGACATTTGCATATTGGATGAACTGCATTCAGGCGCTTTTATTTGCTGCAGTACAAAACAGTAATTACAATTTAACACGTCCTTAGTAGAACGTAGCGGCCAAGTGAGTAGCCCTACTGATTGGTATTCGGGAAGTGCCGCGTTCTGATCTCGCCCTAGAAACCGACGATCCTGACTGAGTCGTTGCGCGGTATTTTATTGCTCTGTTCAGTTTAATATTGGCACAGCAGCTCAAACTGGGCCAGGCATTTCTTGCATACATGACTGCATAGTGTCTAATTTATTATCTCGCAACATCCTAGCACTGGATGCAATAGCCTGAGAGCACTGCTCAGTAAATCATAAACAAACAAACAAACAAACCATTTCTTAATATCCATATGCGAATTATAAACTTATGTTTATAATCGTCTATAATTTACTAAAGCACATTATTTCTTATACTATATAGAATCGAATTCGGTTAAAACGTCATAAAAGGTACTGAATATTTTGTGTCGTTATAAACGAGTGTTGTTTCAACCGAGGAGTGTAATGTTACAGTTAAGAGTGAGGAATTAATTGGTACAACAGAATATCTGACGCTATAAATGAGGTGTCGCATTAACCGATGTCGTTATAACCGGGTTCGACTGTACTTATATTACATTTTATGGTTAATTATGTTATGTTCATGTTATAGATATAGAATTAAAAAGAAGTCCACAGAAGAACTTATAAAGCCTACAGTCTTACTGGGCTGCCCGGATGGCGCAGTCGGTACAACGACTCGCTACAGCCTAGGCGGTCCGGGAATCGAATCTCTGTGGGGCCTAGATTTTCCGAACCAGGCCAGACCGGCAGCGAAGCCCACGCAAGTGGTACCAGATTTCTTACCAGGGGTAAAGTGGCCGGGGCGTGGCGGCGATCCCCCGCCCCCTTCTAGCGCCGGAGGTCGATTTTTGGTATCTATACCTCTGCTTCCCTCTGTGTCGGCTTGAATTGTAACGGGGCAGTTTTACCTTTGTATTCCTGCTGAACACACGGTTCTACACAAACATTAGTATTATTATTGTTCTATTTTATTTTTGTGGCGAACTTAGTACCTGAGTACGAATTATGTACAGGCTTGTGTTAAAACTGTCGAATATAACGTCAGAGTTTCGCAACGTACACATATTTGTAACTGTTGACATACAGACAATATTTTGTACTTAGATGTGTGTGTGTGGGCAGTCTAAGTCACCAACTTCTCTTGTCCACCGCCCGGCTCGCATTAGTTGTTGATGTCATTGAAGATCCCCTTACGCGGGCAGATCGCAGTGTCAGTACGCCGTTCTGGGCATATCCAAGTGTGGATAAATGAGCAAATTAATCACATATATTCGTCCAGGCAAATTCGAATGTGCCTGAACAGTTATGGACAGATCTTAAGAAGACTCCGTATTGCCCGCCAAACAACTTTGCAGTCCAGCACACTGGATATGCTGAGTGACTTTTCTGTGGTGTTCCTCAGTCCTTCAAAGCAAACGCCGAAATGCTTCCTCAAAATATGACACGACTGCTTTCTTCCATGTTATTTTGAATCTGTTATCAGAACCTGTCAGCAAATACGTTCATTTGGCGTACTATTTCATAACGAAGAAGGTGCATACATTGTGACTGTCGCCGATCGTTTATCAGGTGTTCCCAGGGCAGAAGTAAGACCTTGGCGCCCACGAATTTACTGATGATTACGAGGTGGAAAACTTGTGACATTGTGGTTGATGGCACATGACACCACGGACGTCTATCAACAGGGTACATAAAAGCTCTTCCCATGATAGAGATAAATTCCTCAGTTGTGGCGGGGACCATGTGGAAAACTGGTGGGATAACAGTGCAATTGAAAGTGAATTGTTACTATTAGAACTGGTAAGATGAACACAAAGTGACTCACATAAGCTTTGTAGGCTCATTTTCTGCCCTACCCCGGTAAATTTACTGGCAGATTGCACAGGAATCCTTTGTAATACATTAAAATGTAACACTTGGTTGATTAGAAGTTCCCTGGCAAGAAGGCTGGTTATTCTTCCTCAGGTTCTGGCCCCTTCTCATGGCGGAACACATAACACCGTTTATAAGACAGACATTTGGTCACAAGGCGGTTTTCCAAATCCTGTTGGTAATGGCGGTTTTCTTCACTAAGCAAACATTTTGGTAGAAGAGTATTGCTATTTTAGGGGATTGGAAAAAAGGTGTAATATTGCTGTGCGGATTTGATATTATTTTTCCTGAACGTGGCCTCGTGTAATGCAGAAGGTAAAGGTAAAGGAATCTCGTTACAGACCTGGACAGGCCCTTAATGTTCCAGTAGGTTGGAGGTCCCAGATTTCAGGACAGTCGGCACATGAAGGTAGTAAGGCTGTCAGCCCCAGGGCTGTGGAGTCGGAGTCGGAAGGAATTTTTAGGTGGAGTCGGAGTCGGTAAAAATGTACCGACTCCGACCTCAGTCTAAAATCTTAACTAGAGACTCCAACTCCAGAGCCCTGATAGCTGCAGTAACCATTAGATTTGTACTTAAATATACGTTATAAGTCAAAAAAGTAGTCTGATGATTCATGTGGTGGCGATGAAATGCCTTGTAGGTTTACCATTATTAATACATATTGGGCTTTTATGAAGGAGTCGGAGTTTCAAAAATCGAGGTGTCGGAGTCGGAGCTTTTGTGTACCGACTCCACGGTCCTGGTCAGCCGTATGCACCGGCCGCCTTTACCTCCCAGGAAATATTCCTGGTACTCATTTCTGTTAGAGGCTGAGTCGACCCCAGGGCCATAGTGCCTCCGGAAGAATTACGTCAATGAAAAATTCAGGATCACACTAAATCACCGATATCACAGCGGTAAAATGGTTGTGTTATCCTATTGTAGCCAGTTATCTTAGTCGTCGATACCTGCTTATTGTGTGTGTGTGTGTGCGTGCGTGCGGATGTTTGAAGATGGCCCAGAAGGGTCGAAACATGTAGGAGTGGATGAGTATAAGACAGAGAACATTAAAACTTAATGTGTTTGTGTTTTCCATTGTTTTATGTTATTTAATGCACGGAGATGAAACCCTACTTTCGTACTTTTTAGAAGGGTCAAAAGTGGGCTAAAATGTAAAATTGTGCCCGACCTTAAGAAATCACCGCGCTATGTGGGTGGTGATGTAACCCTACACATTAGTAGTTACGGCAACCAATAAACGCCAGTGGTTATTTTCGCATCGCGGTCGTTCCATCCCGGTGAAAGGGCATACCATTCAATGGAATGCTTGGTAAACACCATGAGCAATTTGGACATGGGGGAGAAGAGAAAAATTCAGCCTCTGCCGAGGAACGAATCCCGATCCTTCTTCTCGTAGCCAGATACTATACTCGCTGAGCTATCCGCGACGTTTTATAGGTATTGTTTGACACATACGAGTACATTCTACGTATATGCAGGGCTTATGTATGTATCTAATACATATACAGTCGTCATCTGCCGAAGGAATTGAACCCAGGCCACCCAGCCCATAGACAGTAACTTTATTGACTGAAGAATTCGGGCTAAATAATAATAATAATAATAATAATAATAATAATAATAATAATAATGAATTTTCACAGAGGTGCTAAGCTTCATGTCAATAAATTAAATTCAATTGAACTGTGCCATTAATACACTCAGGAAAGAAATCGCCTCTATTATTATTTGTACTTTAAAAATTACACCTGATATGAATTGTTCTTATTATCTCTTTCCTGTGTGTTTCATTTTGTGGTTTCTGTATTGGATGCTTCCTGTGCTGTCTCTGTAAGTGGAATTATGGCTGTTGCCCCAACACGTTAATACAAAAGAATTGAACTGAATTATTATTTACGTCGCTGTCATTATTTTCGGCTAAACAAAATACGAACATGATATGCGATTCCGTAACGTGCTGTCATACGGTTGGCAGCGTCCTTATAACAATTTAGGGTTAATGCTGTTTGTAGTAAGTGACTAGACAAAGAATGCTAGGGTAAAGTGGCGAATTCTGTTAAAATCTGTTACAAAACAAACCTACGTAGCAAATATTTCACACAGCCTGCATTAACCACGTGTTTAAAATTCTTCTACGTAACAAGCATACGGGTGTACGAGAATGTGAAGAAGATCAACTGCCATTTTATGTTCATATTGCGGTCCTGTGTTATGCTAATCATTCTGTGGACCAGCTCTGTTAAATTCTGTTCCATTTAAAATGATATTTAAAGTGACTCTCAACAGACTTGATCCGAACACGTGCCTTCTATGTCATATATTTTATTACCGTAGTTCCGCTTATAAATAATATAAAACCTGTTAGCGGTCCATGCCTAATGACACGGATACGGAGATTCTAGAACATAATAGTCATAAAATAACTGTCATTATCATCGGTCTCATCATCATCTTAATATCTGAATACCTATTATTCATATTGAATCCAACATGCGATTTTTAAAAAGACGTCTTCTCAATACACGCATTGGCGTGTCTGTGGTCCCTTTGTTATCTCTTGTGATTTTCAAAATATATCATATTCTAACAAAGCCAAGGCATGCCTTAAATTTAATATCAAAATATGCGCACTGTGGACTTCAGTTTCTCACAGCTGTGCTGTTGAAGTTTTAAGTCTTCTGGGACGTTAGGCTGTGCCGTTCGGTAAGTGGTTCCCGACGATTCGCAAGATTGCAGTGCCTTTCCAGTGTCAAGCAATGCTATACACCGTGACATCCCACGAAACTTAAACCTGCGAAAACTGCGGAGATATTTGTTTTGTAATTACTCTTAAATTTAACCTATGATTTTTAACAAAGATGAAAACTGACGTGTTTCATAGCTTCTTTTGGATGCTTTGAAGACAGCTACTTATTTCAGCAAACAACAAGTTGTTAATTTATTCACAATAGAAACAACATTTTTACACTAATTTAATATTATTTGATCCATGCATTGTGACTATAATCATCCATACACACGAACATAACTCTCACTTACGCAAGACACATATGTGCATAGCACAGGTACGAGATCCTTTGGACTGAATACTTCGATACTAGATGTTTCTATGTATACAACTGCCTACAGTACGAACGGTGGTACATGGTTTAGTTTTATTCAGAAATATGACTGCTTCTCGGTGTCAATAATAACCACATTCTTATACTTACGGCTGCCACAGTGTACTTTTAACATTTTATTGTATCTGTAAACTGGATGTGTTGGTTTTGTCTGTGCTTGCATTGACGTATTCCTGAGGATGGCGATTTATCGCCGAAACATGTAGCTAAGTTCGTGTGTGTGTGTGTGTGTGTGTGTGGATTATTTGTGATTTTAAATACATTTTATGCATGTGTTGCCGTACAGGGATGATTTCTACACTGAGCTGAGAAATATTCCTCCTTTACATCTCAATAACTGTGTGCTAAAAGACCGTCCCTGCGCTCACGAGTTTTAAAACTGTCATCCAATTCTGGGCCTGCCCACGTCTCTGTGTTTCGAAGCTTTATAAGCATGCCTATGCTAATTTTGGCAGTCTACTACTTTTCATATCATTTACTTGTTATTTTGAATTTAAGCATGGGCCCATTCTCAATTGCTGCAGTTATCTTCGTTTCGTCATTTGGTAGGCTTAGATTATACTCTAAATTTACGCTTAGCAATAAGGTAGGAAAATTCACAGGTGCAACTTCTGCTGTCATTCTTCTCTATCTTCTCCTCATGAGTCAAATTACATTTCCAAAACGTAAATTTAGCTCAGCTGTTTTCGTACTAGAACGTCTCTTCTAGTTACATTTTCTTCAGTAATAGATTTAGATGTCTTACAGTACATAGTATTGTGAGACGATGTTTCATCTACGTCTATAGGCCGTCTGTGTTTTAGTGTGTAGGATTTTTACGCCGAAGAGTAGGAAGTTACATACATCTAGTTTTTGGACGGCAAAAAGTTAAGGAAAATGAGATAAAATAAATTTGTTCGAGATTATCTAGAGTACAGCGGCATTAGTTACTTAAAAGCTTTCTGTGAGTCGAATTTGGAAATCATTTTTTCTTATGTTAAACTTGGAAGTTTAGATTGTAGGAAGGCTTATCATATGGGGTCTTCCTGGTCTGCAGTGACGGCTGTGGCATTATAAGCTAATTTTGAATTGCGTTCAGGGAAGGCAACCATGGGGTGGTGCTGCCAGGCTGCAGCCCCCCCCCTTTCAAAATCGAAATTTAAAAAACGGGTTTCATAGACACGATGATGTGAAATATTTTACGTAATTTACCCTTACGCCGAAATCAGCTACTGAAATCGGCTGATGACTAGTACATGAGATTTTTGAAAAATAAAATAAAAGAAAAACCTTATGTTGTCTTAGATAAATCAAATAAGAAAATTAGACCTTATGGTTTAAATTAGGTGAGTGAGTCATGGAAAATGTAGTTATATTTTATGTACATAAATGCAGCTGCAAACAATTTTATGTTGCAGTTATACTTACGACATATTATTTATAACATAATTTTTAAAATCAAGCGTAATTGTATATTGACACAGAGTCAGAACCCCCCCGCGAAGACAAAATTCTGTGTGCGCTTTAATTACGCTTACTCAATGCAACGCCACAAAAAGACAAGATACTACAGTGAATTATGCTGCAAAAGATATAGCTGTTATTTTGCATTGTTTAGTGTCTTACACAGAAATTGTGAAAGTCAGTACATGCAGACTAACTTTGTGTTAGATTATTAGGGGAGAATTTCTGTAGTCTTGAGTTCTATTTTAAGGGGCCTGAAATTAATTGGCACGTTGTTCAGCTTACCTGTGTGGTCGGACAGGCTTCTAGTGACCCCTGCGGGTGGTGTGTGTGTCGGAGTGTGCTGATGACTCCCACCCCCGCCACTTGTCGCCGTGTGTTGCTGTTGCGAGTTATCAGGAGTCGCGGCGCCATGCTGATGACCGCCATTAGCGCCGCCATTGCCGGGAGGCAATGCGTATAAAGCCGTAAAGTCCTCAGCCGAAGAACCGCTCGTTGTGCTTCCTCCACACTTGCCACCTGTCCCTCTCTTATCGACTACACTGAGTCTGTCCACCGTAACACTGTGGTGATTGTGGTGGTGGTGATGATGATGCGAATCATCAACAAGGCCCGCTACCCCAAGCAAGCCCCCAACAAGGTTCGGACGCAATTCTTCCATCAGCTTTGCGTTTCCAGTGGCAACTGATGCTGGCGACTGAAGGGCTGACGTGCAGGGATTTGCTGATGCAGCCGCAGCTGCGAAGTTGAGTTGCCGGGAGAAAATGGCGGGGAAAATATTAAATTGCTGATGGTGGTGATGTGAGTGGTGATGTGGTGATGCGTGGTGATCGGTGCTTGTGGTATTGCTGCCGCCTCCTGAGCTCGTATTGGCACCACCACCGGAACCACCCCCGGCTCCGCCAAGGGACGAGCTTTCGCTCGCCGCCAGGCTTGATGATCCACCACCACCGCCACCGCCACCACCTCCCAAACAGCCGGACACCTTGAAATCCAACGTAAAGCCGGGTAATTCCACGTCTTAAATTTCCTGTTGCAGTTTAAAAGTAGACAAGTTCTTCCGCCGACAGGTTCTGGCGATTCAAATTCCGGCCTTATGTCTCCTTGTAAACATGGACAAATTTGACTCTTCCACAAGACAAAGTAATTTAACGCTGCACGGTTCTTTTAACTGTATATTCGCAAATTTCTGCAGATAGTTAAAAGTAATGAGTCGTTAAAGCAGATTTCTTTTCACTGATTGAAACAAAAGCGTGCGTTATTATTGCCGACCGTTTGGGTAAAATGTTTAGCACATTAAAAGTCTCGTAACTCTTGCAGTGTGGTGTGTAGGTTTACCAATGTGACAGTCTGCGGTATTTATCAGATACACAGTAATTACAAACTACAATTGATTGTAAAAGCTTCCTGTAAGAATCCAATTCCTGCCTGTGCTTGAGCTACAGACGGTAGCAAACTCACAACTGCGCACAAATCAGTACACATGAACACCACTGATTAATGTAGGCCCTGAGTATAATATACATTTAAACATTATCAGTATCTAAAGTTTCACCTTTCATATTCGCGGTTGGCCTCGTGTATTTCTTGGCAGTTAAATACTGTAGTCACGTGTGCAAGCGGTGCTTAAAATGAATATTTATGTGCTATCTGAAATCAACGAGTCGAAGAGTATAAATATTTTAGCTGAAGGTAATTTGCTGAATTACTGCGTATCTTTGATATATGAAACCACTAACGTTTACTGCATTTCTGTAGAAGCCAGTCCGAACTTAGTGTGACGGTCTGCTCTTAACATTCAGTCACAGTCACAGTTTTCTTTTCTTGTACAGTTCTGAATACGTGATGCTAAGAATAAGTCAAAATTCGCTTTCACTGGAGTGTTATCACTTCACTCATTTATGTGAGACTGAAGCGCACGAATTGTCTGTCACTGGCGTACTGTTCACTTGGAGTATGAATGCACGTAGTGTGGTGGCGACAGGTTGATGCAGCAACGGAAACTGAAGTGTTAGAACTCTTCCGTACTAAGTTTCCTCTACTAGCTGATTTTGGGCGTCACTTATAATGTCGAACGATTAAAGTTACTTACACACAAGATGCTGTACAAGTTTGCGCATTCCGTGGTACGTTACTGCAATTAAATCTTTTTAGTAAAAAAACGGACTGTACTCTTTCTTTTACTCCCAGATGGGGAAAGTTTTATTTCTCAAAAAAAAAAAAGAATTTCAAATCCTTGCTAACTTGTGCGAAAATGCAATTAGGCAAGTTATTGTAACACCCTTCTCCCCCTTCGCTTGCAGCCCTCTTCTTCTAAATAACGCTATTTGTTAAGCTTCAATAAGTTTTTATCCCTTGCGTATTTAACTAGAATGAGTTATAACTAGCAGTGCTCTTTAGTATCAGATCTGCTGCAACTCGGGCTATGATGACAAGACTCGGGTAACTAAAAGTGACTAACGCAATTAGACTCAGATATAGTATAGGCAAAGGTTTTATAGGACGCGACGAGCTTTATGTACTCGGAACACCCGGGCCCCAAAACGTAGTGTCTCGCGCTATGAACATCCCTCTGTGGAAACGAGACGATAGGGAGTTTTTCATTTTCTCTTCTGCAATGCTGGACCAATGATATGGTTCACATTAGTATTCCGAACCTACGGTAAAAAGCTCTTTTCTCATTGGTGGATCTTGTAATGGGATTCCATGGTAACGACCAGTAGGGGGATGACAGGGTGGCTGGATGACAGGAGGTTGGGATCCGTTGCTAAGGGAGGCTGCTGCACGGAGAAAGAGAGACAGGAAATCAAAATGGCGTCGTGCTTGCGTGTGCTGATGTTTCTCCCTGCAAAGGATGCTGGGACACTAGTTCATGATGAAGCTTGGTTTCCGAGTTGCTGGTTGTGTGGGTGAGATGTTCTGCTTTCAGTTGTGTGTTTCTATTTTTTTGGATTTCACCTTGGGTTACTTTTTGTTGCTTTATTTGTTGGTTGATGGTAGAAAATACAGACCATTACTGACGATATCGACAGGGGAGGGAGAAGGTTAAGGAAATGCTAGGAAGCATAGGGACTGTTTAAAATCGTATAATAAAGTGCCACGTAGTGCATTACAGTATTCACACTCTATTCTGTCTGGAATGACAGAGTTTAGTTAAAAAATTTAAACGTAAATAGCTTTTCAGTTTTAACCGCTGTGAAGCGATTGAATGAAACGGTCTTTTTAACTTCCAAAAGGTTGAAAACGCACAACTGCTTCCATAACCAAATTTAAAAACAATTTTAACACGTAATTTGTAATTAAAAACCAACCAAATGCACAATGATTTGTGCAATTGGTTGGTTTTTAAATATGAATTATTGTTAATGAACGGAGATGAAAAATATAAAATTTTAACACAATTGACATAAACGCATTTCCGAAGTGCCTTCTGCCCTATATTGTTAACCTCCGTACTATTCAAGGTTAGTCTTCTGGGAAGTGAAGCTCTGTAGCTTGGTGCGTAGGTTTTATCTAGGTTTCGAAGGACATTTCTACCTTTTATATTTATTGTCACATTTTTTCCTACATGTTTCGGCATCTACATGCCATTCTCAAGGGGGTCCTTTCTAATTACATAAAACTTTATCGTGCATTGACACCTGACTCTTAAAAAACGTCTAAAATCATAAAGTTTAAGGTTAAAATTCTTCTTCTATCAAATATACGTGTAAAATATGTAACTTTACTCTGGTTTTGTTATTGCTGGGGCGTTATGTGATAAGGCACCTTTGGTTTATTTGTTCAAGATTGTGTGAGCGTTGGAAGATGATCCGTAACGATGTGCTGTGGATCGCGTCCGCACGCGATCCACAGCACATCGTAAACACTGCTGTAAGAACCTCAAATCTTATTGCTATTGACATCAACTTATTGCAGGTTCAACCCCATTGTTATTAAGCTTCACACTAAGCGAAATGAAACTTCATTTTATCGCCTCGTTCCTTATGTTTCCCCAAATATTCTCCACGTTGTGAAACAGTGGAAATAAACGTATATATATGTACTATGTTTATATATATATATTAGTATTTATCAAAATATTAGGACATACGGACCTTCTGACATCAATTTCCCAAATTTTTGACGATGATCCACTGTCATGTACTTATTAACTTCGGTATGGTTTTTAAGTTACACTTCATGTGCCTGTGAGTTACAACTTATGTGTGATACATTTTACACATGAGCGTAATGGGCATGATGTATTTATATGCTTTTTTTTGAATGTAAGATTATCCTTTCAAAATAAATTATTTCAGAATTAGTTTTCATGGCATCCATCTGCTGACTGGCTGTTTATTGTTTATCACAGACAATAAGCCTAATTACCAGAATTTGCGATTTAGTTAAAACACAATTAGCAAATGGAGCTTGATTATGAAGGCAGTCTGCTCAAAATAGAAGTTCGGACCAAAAGAAACTGTTTGCAATGTTAAGGTGATTAATTCTATAGTATTGTAGTAACAAAAATAAACTAATAATAAACCGTCAAAGAGAACGATATATATATATATATATATAATTTCAGTTACATGTTCCGGCTTACTTTGAAGCCATCATCAAGCTGCATACATAAAATAGAAAATGACAGCTTAACACCTGGAATATTAAAATGTTTAAAAATATAATCAACTCGAGATCTCGAAACTGTTACATCAGTTCATGTCGTCTGATATAAAATTTCGCTATTACTGGAAATTAGGCTACCCGCTTTATATTCATTTAACACATTTCCGTCAAGAGTATCGTCGGAAGTATCCCTAAATACCCAATTCAGTGCAATGCTTTCGTGTATTTTAGAAGAACGAGCGTCCAGGCATTGAATCAAGTAGCCTAGTGAAGGCAGGAACAAACATGGGCAACTTCCTAAACTGAACATCTAGATATACGTATCCGGAACGGCTTCAAAAATTAGCTCGGAGATCGTCCAGCACCAGAGACGATTTTAGTTCTTTCCCTGTCAGTATGGTAAGAACTCTTAACCTTTACGGAAGAAACGTCGTCTGTTTTATGTAAAGACTAGTGCGTACCGCGCAGTAAATACACTCCTACTCGGTTATAAAAACCAGCCAGTTAATATTGTGTAGGGAAATAATATTCTGAGATCCATACAAAACACATAAATTCACTGTGTGAGCAGAACGTAGAATTTTTGAATGTTAAACCTGGTGGTACGTAAAGTAACCACTAGAGTTGAAAGGGTTAAGCATGCCAAGATTCCGGTCTTTGGGATGTGGGGCTGCATAGCTGGGTGAGTGGTTGCCGATTTTTCACGTTCATCTTGAAGGCTTGAAGGTCCATCGACTCAGCGTCAGCCCCCACAAGAACGAAATCCTCGATCACACCAAAAACTCGCCTGCTGAGAACACTTTCTGCCCCACCATTCCCTACTTGTCAGCTACAGGCGTCACACAATTCTACACGTTTGGAAAGTTGTTCTCAAAAGACCCAAACATGTGAATGTAAAGTTGTCCCTGTACAGGACATAAAGTCGTACAGCGGCTGAGGAGATATAGCGCCATTCATTCTTACACTCGGCATTCCATGGAACAGAGCAGTCAGCTTCAGGCTCCCGTCGTTTTATCATCGGGGGAAGGTCCTCCGATAGCCACTGAGTACAAATTGAGTGGGACCCAGTATCGGTCTGGACGCTTTGCAGAAGACAGAAATCGTCTTCCCCCTGTCAGGAATCAAACTACGATCCCTCGATCGTCCACCCAGTAGCCTGTTCGCTCTACCGACTACAATATTTCGACTCC
Source organism: Coptotermes formosanus (assembly GCA_013340265.1). Taxonomy (NCBI): domain Eukaryota; kingdom Metazoa; phylum Arthropoda; class Insecta; order Blattodea; family Rhinotermitidae; genus Coptotermes; species Coptotermes formosanus. Next base: position 4,425,735 of record BLKM01000729.1, on the reverse strand, counting down.
TGAAATTTTGAAAAATGGATCACAATTTTATATTGATGGTATTTGATACTGATATCTCTCAGATATGAGTTCATATTTCCCACAATTTATTTTCCTAATACAGTACGTAACGTCGTCTGCGATACGTTTTTTCCCCACTGTTTCTCCATCTGTCTTCTCTTTCATATTCTTGCACCTTGGTTTGTACTAGCTTAGCTCCGTCGTCTAAATCTAATTACCGACTTCGCAATTAGTGAGACTCAGGCTCAAACGCGAGAGAGCAACAACACTCACTTCGGTTGTCGTCGACGCTGTTGTCGCCTGACGGAGACAATCATAATTAATGCATAAAGTTGCCTTCTTCGTGTTCATCTTTATAGTGGCGGTTTTCTAACTTCCATTGTTACGTAAGGAATAATTTGGAAAGTACTAGGAAAGACAGCTTATGATTCTATGCATACAAGAAACCAGATGTAGGGCCTAAGTGTATTAGCATGTTGCAGGCTACAGGGAAGCGCTTAATAAAGTAAGGAACTCAGTTATATTTCGCCCCACCACGTCAGAAATCATATTTTGAACAAGGAGGGGCTCTTTTAGCGCCCAAAACAAAAACAGTATCAATCATGACGATAACACGTTTTATTAAAACACATAGAGACTGTATTTCTGTCTTGGCGGAACAGTTTTAATACCCTCAGGGTGTGGATAAGGCGAAAATTCAATATCAGAGTGGAAAGACTAATTTAGATTTAATAATAATAATAATAATAATAATATAAGCTATGGAAAGTAAGCCCCAGAGTGTCTTCTGGGATGTGGTACCGTGAAGTCTGATAGGCGTGCATAGGTACTGACGTTTCGAAAGTAAACAGTAATAAGAAATAAGGGAGACGGATTCGGGCTAAGAACACGCCAATGGGCGCGGTTGGGAAGCTGGCGTCTTGAAAATGGCCTCAATAATACAGCGAAATGAAATACTTTAAATATGTCTAGATCTGAAAAGAAAGTGTGATATTCTGCCGTCGAAATAAAATTTGGTAGAAACTGGTGATCGATATTCAAATCTTGAACAAATTCGTAACTTCACTTTCTTAAGGACAATCTTTTCCAGTGCTGTAAAAATAATGTAAACATTACGATTAATAGATTTCAGAAAATGTGTGGAACCGTCTGAAGAACACTTAAACCTAAAGCACTAAAAACAAGACATTTGTAATGCTACAGAATAAGGGCTGTTCCAACTTCAAGGCCAGTAAGCAGAGTGGATAGACGGATAATTGAAGTGACAGAGATGAAATTCCTGAGACATTCAGCTGGCTAGCAATTAATCGATCACAAATATAACATTGACGTCCAAGGACAATTAAAGATACACGACCTTGGTGATGAAAGAGAGCACCGGAAACGAAACTGGCATGGACGCAACAGTCGACTGTCATATGTACGTCTACAATATAAACCGAGAGGCCAATGAAATGTAGGCCTACGTAAACTCAGATGGTTGGATAGTTTCTCTTAAAGGCAGAACAGGCAAAAGGCCTGATCCTTGGAGCTGATGATGATGATGATGACGACGACGACGACGACAACTATGATGATGATGATGATGATGATGACGACGGCGACGACAACGATGACGGTCTTATGTCCTGAACTTAGGCTCATAATGAAATTTGATAGGTTAAAACTTTAGAAATGAATAATAAAATCATAGCAATGGTTTGGAAAAGTTATTGTTTTTACAACTTAATCGTGGGTGCAGAAAAAACAATAATAAAAACAGTGCAAGAAAAGGGCATAAATGGTTCTGACATTTAAAGCGAATGGAAAAGTACAGGTGGCTAAAAGGAATACAAAATTGAATCCTGCTGGAAAGGAACAGGGCAGGATTTCATAGAGAAGAATGGAAGGAAAAAATTGTACCAGCAAAGAGCAGCAGAAGACAGGAAGCGACGTAGAGACAGACAGGATGCATATACATGCAGAAATATGCATCACCGCAATCATCACTATTATCATCCAAATACTTTTCTCTTCTTCCTCAAGAGGTAGCCTACCAGGCACACGGTTCCAGGATGTAAAGGCGGCCGGAGGGAGACCATTTCCCTTTTTTAAGTGACAACTATATTATTTTCCGGTACCGCTTTCAGGAAGAAGTGTGTATACGGATATATGAATGGTCTGTATTTACAGGACTAATGTGGAAAGAAGCAACGTCGCTTTCTTTGGCGAAATGACGGCCTTTCAAGAGAAGTGTGACGGAAGTAACTTCTATCTTCATGTGTTGAAAAAACCCTTTATCTGATGCAACTGTCACTTGAGTTAGGGCTATTTCCAGAAGCCAGTATAATTATTACCTCTTTACACACACACACAAGCAGATATATGATAAAATATTAGGGCTAGACTTAGTCTATATCATACAGTATCCCTCCACTCTCTTGGCTACAGTTTATACTTGAATATGTAACATTCGTAATTATCCTTATCACAGGCTAATTCTATTTGAAAAGTGTTTTGTTGAAATGCGCAATATTACATGTTTTTTATACACTTGAAAGTGGTGTAACATGATAAATAAATATGAGAAAAACTACACGTATGTTCCTGCACTGACTTGAATTTAACTGGATTTAAGTTGGCTATAACAAACTAAATCGGATTTTTAAGCAGGTGATTTAAACTTGGCCAATGCCAGTGGCCGCGCAGTCTAAGGCGTGGGTCTTCGGCTGAGCGCTGGCTGGGATCGTGAGTTCGAATCTCACCGGGGGGATGGATGTTTGTCTCCTGTGAATGTTTGTGTGTTGTCAGGTAGAGGTTTCTGCGACGGACTGATTACTCGTCCAGAGGAGTCCTACCGAGTGTAGTATGTCTAACTGAGTGTGATTTAGAAACCTTCAAAAGGAGGCGGCCTAGGCCCGATTTTGTCTCTTGCGCCACGGAAAAGAAAAAGATTTAAACTTGAGACCTCTGGAGTTTATTGCATGTGAACCTAATTGCTACAGGAAATATATATTTTAGGTTTCGTCAAGTAGTCCGTATTTCATACCTTGTTTTAACTATCCCGTAATATAAATCAATTTACTTTAGCTTAGACAAAAGTTTTGACTGTTAGATTTTTCCTTTTACTTTACGTAATACGTTGGGTCAATAATAATAGGTAACGTCGAAGAGAAACTGATATTGTGAAAAGAATACCCATCGTTTTATTAAAAATTGCAATGGAAGTAGCCTATATAAAAACCCAGAGCCGTTCCCTAAAAAAACGATTAAAAGCTATGATAAATGCCCTGTTTGGTATTTCCCTTCTGTATACATATATCTGTTATTAATTACCAAAATTTAAACAATATTAGGGAGCTCTATATTCGCAAACAACCACACTATCAATATCCCCCATACTTTATAGTAGTAATATACAAATCCAATATCCAAATCCTTTCGGTTGAACGCGTAATCCAATTTAATAACGAATCAGTTTATGTAAACGTGTTGGGATATTGTGTTTTCCGCAGCGGCAACTCATGATGACGAGGATGGGAACTACCACCACCAGTTTGCACCGCATCACGTACCTACACGGACTTCCATTGGGTAACCCGGAAAAAATTGCATTAAGTTTTCGTCCTTTGAGTTGGTTAAAGTATACGAAAAACGGAAATGCCATAACTAGCAAATAAGCAACCTATTTCTAACAGTACGGACGTATAAGAGTATACACTTCTAGCTCAGTGCGTATAGGCAGTGGACAACAGGCTGGACAACAGATGATTCGTAGTTCGTTTCTCGGCAGGGGCAAGAGATTTTCTTTCCTCCAGAGCTTTCAGACCAGCTTAGGGGCTCACCCAGCCTGCTAGCAGGTGCGTACCGGGGGTTTTTTTCAGGCGTAAAGCTTCTGGAGCGTGAATCTCACTCTTAACCTCTGTGTAGTGCCAAGGTTAAGAATGAGCGGAGCTAAACCTCCACTGCCTTAATGGTGTGCACAAAGGCACCTTTATCTTCATACGTACCTATGTTATTACCCTTTAAAGACGAAGCTTATCTGTTTTATGTAAGGACTCAGTTCGTACCGCGCTGTAAACACTCTCCACTTCGGTTATAAAAACCAATCTGTTAATGTTTTATAAGGCAAAAGTTGCTGTTTGTTCTGAGATCCGTACAAAACACATAAACGCAATGTGGGCACCACGTAGAATTTTTTAATGTTAAACCTGTTGGTATGTAACGTTACCGCTAGGCTTTAAAAGGTTAAACTCGTTAACTTAACGCGCGTTTTTCATCATCCGATGTATTGAAATTTATGTAGGCCTACTTACTAAAACACAACTTCCCAGTGGCAGGCTTGATTGTGGTATACTGTCGTCATGAACCTTATAGAATGATAAGGCCTACATTATGTTGCAAAGAAGCCCGTGCTACAGTACTGTCCAGGTTTGATGCTCGCCGCTTCCACTAATATAGAAAGAAACGTGAGAACAGGCAAGGATGACAACCAGACATCTGGGGAAGGGCGAAGAATTACATCCGAGAAGTTGTTTGTTTAAATGGGATATAGCAGTCGGTGTTAGCGAGTAGGCTACGCTGTGAATGATCCGGGTTTCGAGTCACGGCAAAGACAAGAGAATTTCCTTTCTCCAAAATGCCCAGACCGCGGCTGGGGCCCATCCAGCCTCCAATACCGGGGCTCTGGGGTGTTATTTCACTGGAGGTAAAGTGGAAGGGACATGAAGTAAACTAGTACACAAGTAAACTAAATCCATAAATAGAGTCCTTGAGAAGCTAGTAGGTCCTCAACTAGTCAAGAAATACCTAAAATTTTATGGAACCCTAAGGTTCATTACCTAATTCACAAGAGCCTGTTACTTGTTCTTATCCTGAGCCAGATCAATCCAGTCCATCTCTCCCCATCCGAGCCCAAGGTAGCGGGTTCGATTCCCGCTTGTGCCCTTGGAATTTTTCATTGACCTAATCCCTCCGGCCACACTATGACCCTAGGGACGACTCAGCCCTTAAGAGAAATGAGTACCAGGAATTTTCCTGGGGGGTAAAGGCGGCCAGTGCGTATGGCTAACAACATTACAGCCTTCATGTGCTGATTTTCTTGATATCTGGGAGCCTCATCCTCCTGGGAACTTCAGGGCCTGTCCAGACCTGTACAGGAATTGCCTTACCTTACCTTATAATAAAAAGGCTAGTACACTGTCATAAAAACACTTGTAGAGGATTGTCAGAAACATATAAATAAACTACAGACATGAAGAGCCACAAGGACTCATAAAGGAGTAGAATTCGAATCATTGCAACTTCCTTGTTAGAGTTACAATTTGCAACAGAACAGCTGATCACTGGAGCGCCCCTTTCACGTTTTCAGTTAAACCTATCATTACTTGAATAGGAGAAGGAAAAGCGTAAGCCATTCTCACCCTAACACTAAACGCAAAGCCCATCTGTCATCCTTACAAATCCCTACATTTACTGCGATGCCGCGCTCGAATTATCCCAACACCTGTTTGGTGCAGCAGCTTTGGCTTCGGCACAACCAGAATAAAAGGCTCAGCGTTCCGCCATCCGCGAATCTAGTTCAGTTTACATCATGTATTCAATGTCTGTGTAATGTATTCAATACACCCCGGAGCGCAATGCTCGGAAATTGTGACAAGTGCTGAATAACTTGCGTCACAGATGAGCTGCAGGGTTGAGTGAATGAAAGGCGTCACACTCTGCTCTCTTCTGCTCACCCCTCAGGGATGATCTGGTGTCAGATATGCTTTTGGTTATAATATTAAAATCGCCTACGGAATATGGAATATGCGTGATTCATGAAAATGATTACAGCAACCAAAATAAGAGTTATATGACCCTACATCACCTCGGTGCTGATCTCACGTACCTAATACAAGACGCGGCGTTATTTATTTACATTAAAGCTGGAAATAATTCTACGTTAATTTGATGCATTTTATCGTTGCAAGTATTTTAAGACAATAAGTACGTATTGATTACAAGTGTAGTCTTTAGGGTTCGGGCATCGTGTAGTTTTGTAGGTATGCACAGACTCTCCAGAGGAACAATCTGCCTTGCTCTTCAAGGTGAAGGATTTTTTTTAAGTTGACACTGAAGTACAGCCCACTCAGCCTCCTATTCAAAAGCTACAGGAGTATCTTTCCAAAAAAGTAGTGGCCAAAGCGTGAATCTGTCAGTTCACCAATTCTAGTGTTGGGGTTAAGAATGAGTGGAGCTATACCTACATCCTTGCATATTTCTTTATGATGTGCACAGGAACAGCTTGGCCTGTTCAAATTTGCCTGTATAAAAATGTGTTATTTTTTGTGGTGCAACAGCCCAACTCGGGCTTAGGCCACCTCATTGTTGAGGTTTCTAGATCACACATAATTAGACACACACACACAACCGGTAGGGCTCCTCTGAACAAGTGATCAGCCCGTCGCAGAGGTCGCTACCTACACAACACACAACAAACACAAGAGACGAACATCCGTGCCCTCAGTGGGGTTCGAACGCGCAATCCCAGCAAGCGAGAGGCAGCAGACCTACGCCTTAGACGGCAAGGCCACCGGGATGAGTACACAAATGTGTTATACACGCTGTCAGTTCCTAAGGTCGGTAGATAGATGAATGAAATATGAGTGTGGAGCACTGGTGGAATCATACTGACAGGGGAGCACTGGTGGAATCATACTGACAGGGGAGCACTGGTGGAATCATACTGACAGGGGAGCACTGGTGGGATCATACTGACAGGGGAGCACTGAATCGCTTGGAGAAAAACCAGGCCCAGTATTCTTTCGTCCATCAAATATCCCATATAGTCTGGCCTGGGACTGAACCGGGTCTTCCGGGTGAGAGGCCGGCCACCTAGCATCTAAGCCATGGCACGGGCCTTATCTGTGTACAAGTATTCAGACGGATTGGGTGGATGGGTGGAGCTGCAAAAAACAATGTGTTTCCCCACCGAATATCAGGAATGTTAGGCGTGTATTAACAAACGTCACTTCCTTTGGAATAAGGTCATTCAGCAACACTGTTTATTCATTTATTAAAGGCATTTACTCTAAACACCTTTCTTTTATATTTGTGTGCCTGATTATGGCCGCTTAGGCCGAAACATGTAGCAGCACAGTAATAAATACTCAGAAAAATAAGTTGTGTTTGCCTGTATGAAAATTAGTAGTTATGGGGATTGTATGAACACAAAGGGATGGGAAATCTAAAAATCGTTCAGCAACAAGCGCATATAAACTGAAACGTGACTAGACCGTGAAGTTCAATATATAGCGACACTGCGTATGTATGTGTATATTACTATCCAGCAGAACAAGTTGCACGATGTTTTCCTATTGTATATAGCCTACTGACTATCCAGATAAGAGTTTATCACCCCTGAATATACACATGCAGATTCATCATTCTCTCTTCCTCTTTTGCTCTCTGTATCCCTCATTCTGTTCTCCCTCACTTCATTACCATATTCATATCGGCATTCTGTCTGCATCATTATCAACATCCCTGCTTCCTCCCAACCCCCGCTGCGTGCAGTGTATCTGCTGTGTGCTGGACAAACCAGAGCCTGCCTGCAATAGGCCCAGTACTGTATCCAGGCAACAGATTTCTACGGATGGCAAATTCCTTGCTTCATTACTGCCGGAAACGGTGTCGTTAGCACGAACCAACAGTTTTTGGAGTGAGTGGGTAGAAGTTAGTGGTTGCGGTTTCGACAGTTCAGCCAACCACAACTAGACAAAATCCTGACGTCAGTATACGAGCACGTGTTCTGGGAAAAGCAGCACAAAAACTCTACCGAAATTCTGCGAGGAAGACTTAAGACATGTTCAAGAGGAACTCTGTCAAATTAAAGGCCATGTTTGGTAATTTTAGTGTCGGATAAATTGTTTTCTTTCTTCTTCTCACAACCCAGCTTCAGATCATTTGCGATGAAATCCGAAATGCAAAAATATTTTAATTCGAAGCTGTGTAGTATTTAGATAGGCCTATCGCGTCACCACGATTTATTACAAACTGAATCATTCCACATTAACTGTAATTCTGTAGAGATAAATGGAAATAAGTTCAAGGAAAACGCGCGCGCGCACACACACACACACACGCACACGCACACGCACACGCATGCAAGCTTGTGTAGCCAAGGGCCCGTCTGTCCATCCGTCCGTCCCACCTTGTACCTCCAAAGCGAGGCTAATAAGTATAAAAGGTCTGCCTATTGGACAGACAACCACAGAAAAATTGTTGATTTCTCTGTTTACAAAATTAGGCACTGGTTGCCCGAAGGATGAAACCCGAGCATTGCCCGGTCGAATACGAAATTGGCTGGTTTACTTGGATACGGGAAGAAGCCACTGTTCTCTGTAGGGCAGGGAACGTCTTTCGCGTAAAGCTGAGATGGAGTGTGTGTTCTGTGCAGTAGGAAACAAACGTTGGTTTGGCAAGACAAACCCGAGAACATTTTTGAACTTTTGTTAGGAAATCATACGCAGCAAATTCACCTCATTCTTGACTGTAGCGCCATTGCGATGATACTGTAAACGAAACCGGTATCATGTGTCGAATTCTATAAAACTTTGGAAAAGCATGCGGAATTTTCCAGTAATTGACGCAGCGTACAGTTTTGGCTAGTTTTACTGCATGTGCTGTAGCACCTGAAGAGAGGTTGACGTCATAAGTTGTAGCAGATCTTCATCTATGGCATCTTTCAACCCTAGACACAAGGCACAACACGCCTTCATGAACTCCATTACAGACATGCGGAAAGTTGAACACACCCCGCTCGTAATCTACTTCTCAGGCATTATCTACGTTAAATCTTCAATTTCAGTGAGCATCAGACTCTAATTAAAATGCTTGCACATTCCCCAAGACTGCACATGAGTTTCGTCTCATTGCTCAGCAGCGGTTCGAAAGTGGTATCCCTCCTGCTGTGCACTTCCGAGGGCCGGAAAGTACCACTGAAGAGCCCTCAGCTGCATTCAACAGTGCATGGTTTAAAAACGCGCAACTTCCCCCAGTCCGTGGTAAGCTCTTAAGGAACTTTGTCGACATTTACAGCTCCATACCCAGTCCGTTTACCGAACAGCCGATGAAGTCTGATGAAGCGAAATTTTGCTCCGGTGTTGGGAAGGCACGCCTGCTCAGAGACCTGACTTCATTTTTATGTTTTCTGTGCACAGAATGGCTGAAGTGAGGGCATACATATGAAGTCACACCCGTCCGTCTGTTTGTTCGAATGCTTTATTTAAATATCCACAGAAGATGCATTGATGAAATCTGGGGTAGGTTATCTGTATTGAAACGTGTCCAAAGCACTTAATTATCCTCACACTTGTAACCATTCAATGTAACTGTTGCTATGTTTCCTTTTCTTGTGGCGCAACAGCCCAACTCCGGCCTAGATCGCCTCACTGTAGAGGTTTCTAAACCACACACAATTAGACACACGCAGCTGGTATGACTCCTCTGAATGAGTGATCAGCTCGTCGCGGAGACCTTTACCTGACAACACACAACACTCACAAGAGACAGACATCCATGCCTGTCGTGGGATTCGAACCCACTATCCAAGCAAGCGAACGGCCGTGGACCCACGCCGTAGACCTCGCTGCCACTGATAACTCTTGCTATACATAAGGCTAAAATCGAATTTAATGCCTTGTATTAAAAACGCTAAACGGTACAATTTTTTGTCACTAGGTTAAATGTGGGCTGATTACAATAAACATCGTTTGCTTGAAACATTATTCTATTGACATTAGTCGAGGCACGCATAAAAAAAATTCTCACTATGCAGTTAGTTTGCCAACGAAGGGGTTTCTGTCGCGGACATGAGGACCACTGGATGCACAAAATTACTAAGAGTGCATTTAAAAGACACGTTACCTATTGCAGTAGCACACGCACACTCGTGTAACAATTACAACCTTCCTCTCCTGCCGACCTTGTAATTTACTGTAGGAGGAGACCTTCATACATTCTGGGCTCCAAGATTTATTTCTTTCATTTATTCTTAGGCCTATATGCCGAAGCCAATTGGCTGGATGACCGCGGTTCGATTTCGTACGAGGGCACGGAGTTTTCTTCTCGTAAATACTTGCATATAAGGCTATCTAATGACTATCGGTACAAATGAGAGCTAATACCAGAGAACTTCTTGAGAAACTGACAGGTTTGCAAGATATTGCTCCTCTTGCATGGAACCAGAAGATTCATTATCGTTCCCACATGAGCCTGTCATTGGTCTCAGTCCTCAGTCACATGAATCCATGCATATACCCATACCTCATTTATCTAAGATCCATTTTAATATTATCCTACTACGCACACACAGGTCTCGCTAGTGGTGTCCTTCCTTAAGGCTTTTGGGACTAAAATGTTGTATTCATTTCTCTTTTCTATGTGACAGTCCCTTGTTTTATGTTGCAATGTCATTTGAAGTTGTTTTGACAATTCAAATTTATGGCTGTTCGCATGGATTAGATACATTTTTTACACTGATTAAATACATTTTTACACTGATCAAATACATTTTTACACCGATTAAATACATTTTTTATACTCATTTAATACATTTTACACCGATTAAATACATTTTTTACGCTGATTAAATACATTTTTACACCGATTAAAGGCATTTTTACGTTGATTAAATACTTTTTTTACTGTGGGACACCCTAAGACATAAAGAGTTCTATTCCAATTTTCAGTGCCTGAAAGACACGCCTACAAGGTCTAGACAAAGCTTTCGACGACGACAGTAATGTCAAACACTTTTTGCCAATTTCAATGGTTCTTGTGCCGTCCATCGCTCTGGATATCTACCAAAGGGAGTTTGTTTTTGTGTTACACAATGAAACGATCAATCCCCCCTATAATTTGCTGTCTCAATATTTTGACGTGGAAGTCACGTGGCTCCTGAACCAGCCCAATCATGGCAGGCCACGTGCGGTTGTTGCCGGTTGCTTGTCACGTGTCGTGGTATCCAGTATTTGAAGACTAGGATCTAATTAATTATCAGTATAGGCAACACCAGCGTTTAGACACAATGCCTATTGGATTTATTCACGCGTCCCCACTTTAGAAGGTGTCAATCAACACGTGTTTGAAACCAATTTCTGCAAGAACTAGTAACACTGGAGAGTTTTTTTTGGTGGAAATATTATTTTATGTGTCACCCTTACACGCGACTTCGTATTACGCTTGCACAGGGAGTGGATAGTAGCTTACGTACATGGATTTTTATCGAAAGGAAAAAGATGTTAATTCCAAGTTCCAATTAGAGGCCTCAGTTTCAGTTTCCTCTTTGGTAACAGATCAGGCAGGATGCGAGCAAAATTTCTGGACAAATTAGTATTCCAAAATGGTGGATTTATTCAAGAACTCTTTGGTTCACATAATAAAAATGAAACAACTTATTGAAACCCATTGAGGTTCTTTAAAGTCAAAAGCAAGCCGCCCAGCAGGCTACTCTCATAAAAGTATAGATGGAGCAGTGTAGGAAAATTGTACAATTTATGTACTTTTCTCCATATGAATTTTTAAGAAAACATCCTGATGATGACAAGTTAAAGTCCGAAATGTAACTTTTATTGCAAATACAAAGGTTCTTGTTATACCATTAAATCAAGTTGTGTTGGACTTTTGCTTTTGACTGAACATAACATACTGCGAACACAATGCCATGTCACCCATCAAGAAACCCCTTGCATCTTGCTTTAGAAAACTGCCATAACAGCACTGCCAGCTGACGAAAGACGGCTTACTGCACCTTGCACCCTAAATAACATTACATGCAAAATACCTGCACGTGTCCACTGTCGACAAAATGGTGGAGGGCAGAACCGGTAGAGAAGCAAGTGCTTCACGAAAGTTGAATTTTTCATTGAAAGAAGACGTCTCTGAAGTTATATTTGATTGTGACATTCATGTCTGTGTTGATACTTTTGTTACGTTTAAACACAACAGTCAGGAGAAGCATAATGAAATTACAATCGTGTTCCCAGGTAATAAAGATGCGACAATATTACCTGATATTCAGACATTCACAAATTCAAGCAATTAACAGAAAAAGTTTTACGAAATGGGGCATATGTTTCCTGAATATTACAGTATTGTGAGACATGTCACCAAGTAATCTAGTAGAAATTTTATCAGCGTTTCAGAAGAATGTGCTGCTTACATTTACAGGGTACGCACGTTTTTTATTCCTAGTCAATCTGTCCTGCATTATAAGAGACGCTACTCAGTCAAACACAACATATATTCCTAATAAGTGTAAGAACAGCTACATGTTTCGGCCAAAGTAAATAGCAATTACCAGGTTGTCATAAGGATGTAAATTTAACTTACAACTGCAATTTATTAGTTTTGAGGTCTCGAACTTCACAAAGTTACAGTTCTTCTTCTTCTTCTTCTTCTTCTTCTTCTTCTTCTTCTTCTTCTTCTTCTTCTTCTTCTTCTTCTTCTTCTTCTTCTTCTTCTTCTTCTTAGATGGCACTGCAGTCCAGTGCGGACCGTCGCCTCCTTAATGGACTTCTCCCAGTCAACTCCGTTTTTTGACCTCTCTTTCCAGTTTTTACTTTTGCATCTATTAACATATGCTTGTACACAGTTCCGCCATCTGTTTTGGTCGTCCTCCTAGTCGACTTCCATGGAATTTATTATTAAATACTTGACTTTTCTTTCGCTATCCATTCTATTAACATGGCCAATCCAGTTCAACCGACTTATTCTGACAAATGAAAATGTATCTAAATCTCCAAACAGCTGCATTAATTCCTTATTGTATCGCTTTCTCCAAGTCTCCTTTACTTTAATTCCGCCACACGTTCTTCTTAAAGTTTTTCTAAGTTATGATTCTTACGCGAACGTAAAAATGTAAAAGATTCTCAACTATAATAAACGTAATATTTATATAAAAATATATGCAGCCAGTTGGGTGTAGTTGTGTGCCGTATATATTAATATCATACAAGTCAAGCAATGTGAGTTTGTAGGCAATTTAATTGGAATCGTAGGGGCGGCGTGTATGTATTTTTGTTCATAATGCTGCATGTAATCTCCGAATAATTAGTAATATCTGCAAAAATAGGAGATAAATATGATACATAAAACAAAGAAGACAAAATAAAATAAAGGTGAGAATAAACTTGGATTATAGAGCAGTTGATAATACACTAACGTGCGATATTCAGGTTAAGCTGAATCTAGATTTATTAGAGAATCGTGTGGATCCTTAATGTCCAGTTGCGTGCTTGAATGTGTAATGAGAAAATGGATGTTTGTACTTGGATGTCATTATATTAAATTAAACCAATAAACAGGGTAAAATAATTAACGACGAAAAAACAACGTAGCTAGTTGTTCCAGTATCTTGAGTTCTTATTGTAATGGCCCGTAACTCTGATTAGGCATGTAAAACTATAGCGTCCCGAACCGGTTTTGCGGGACACCGGAACAGAACTTCTTAAACCCCATAAAACTGGGGTGGACCCGTTAAAATCATGACGAACGGGATCCATAACCATAAGCGTAACTTGGCAAATAACACGGGGGGGGGGGGGGGTCAAAATTTACCATGGGTATTAGGAACTTTATTTTACAAAGGATTCAAGTTTGAAAGAGGGGAAAATTGGTCCCATAAAACCCAAGATTTCCGTTTTATCTTTCCGTCTATTTTGTTTGCCATTATTCAATTCATTAACCAAAAAACTATTCCTAGGTTGTAAAAACATTTGGGGGGGGGCATTTGCCCCCCTTGCCCCCTCAAGTTACGCCTATGTCCATAACTATAATTATTCTTATGAATGAGGCAGTCTCCGTTAGTGAAATAGTGCATTACTACTGTGAAGATAGGCTGTTACGTGGCCATAAATAGAGTCTGAGGTACCACAAAAGTGTATTCCCTTATTTTTGCTGAACCATATCCATGCCAAATGTACTTGACAGAGCATTCGTATCAAGAAGCGAGCAAAGCTCCAACAGCACCCTTCGCTTCATTATAAATTGCGCCTTAAATGCACATTATGCACTTAGTCACATTTTGACAAAGCATCCCGGTTCAATAAGCTAATAACTGGGGCTGACGAACCTGGCACTTAGGTGCTCACTAAACCATACAAACCCAGACCAGCCTTCCCCTTTATACAGCAAATGATCTGAAAGTCTTACAGTACCTCACACATGGAACTAATCCCCATCTATTGCTAGTTCAGTCGCCACTTCAGATATCACCCCTACGCCAGAGGGCCTGGCGCAGAACAAAAGTGTCCTGTAACTGTGTTATCTCGCATGAATACTCAGCGATAAGCCTGTAGATGGACACACGAATATCGATGGAGCATGAGGCCCCTAATTCGGCCGGGGGTCCTGGTCCGATTGGAATCTGGAAACATTCAGTCTTGTAGCAGCCAATGGGTCGTAATTAGACCCAGCGTTGTAACAGCCTAGGTGTCGTAATTATGCTCAGCCTTGTAACAACCTATGTGTCCTAATTAGAATCAGCCTTGTAGCGGCCTATGTGTCGTATTAAAACTCAGCCTTGTAGCGGCCTGTGTGTCGTAATTATACTCAGCCTTGTAACAGCCTGTTCGCCGTAATTATACTCAGAGTTGTAGCGGCCTATGTGTCCTACTTATACTCAGCCTTGTAATAGTCTGTGTGTCGTAATTAGGCTCAGCCTTGTAGCGGCCTGTGTGTCGTAATTAGACTCAGTCTTGTAGCGGCCTATGTGTCGTACTTATACTCAGCCTTGTAGCGGCCTGTGTGTCGTAATTGTACTCAGCCTCGTAACAGTCTGTGTGTCGTAATTATACTCAGCCTTGTAATAGTCTGTGTGTCGTAACTAGTCTCAGTCTTGTAGCGGCCTATGTGTCGTACTTATACTCAGTCTTGTAGCGGCCTATGTGTCGTAATTATACTCAGCCTTGTAGCGGCCTGTGTGTCGTGATTATACTCAGCCTTGAAACAGTCTGTGTGGCGTAATTATACTCAGCCTTGTAATAGTCTGTGTGTCGTAACTAGTCTCAGTCTTGTAGCGGCCTATGTGTCGTAATTATACTCAGCCTTGTAGCGGCCTGTGTGTCGTGATTATACTCAGCCTTGAAACAGTCTGTGTGGCGTAATTATACTCAGCCTTTTAGCGGCCTATGTGTACTAATTAGACTCAACTTTGCAGCAGCTTATGTGTCGCCGTTACTCGGGCTCATGACAGCTCATGTGTTGTAATCCAGCCTTCCAGTAGCCTGTATGTCATAATTCGATTCACCATTGCCCATACAAAATTACAACGTTTGCTCAAAATCTACATCGTGTAGCGGTGAATACCTGTAATGAGCACTCACAGAGGGCCTGCAAGGGGTGGTCTTCAGCTGGGAAGTTTGGATTGGAGTGTGTTAAATCCTCACGTTAAAAAGCCAGGACGTTAACAAAATTTGACGAAGGAATGCAGACTTACAGAAATTTTTCTGGCACTACCCAAGTCACGGAAATGTGCCCGGAATTTTGAAATTGGAACACCAGGAGTTTTTCTAGGTCAACAGCCTCTTTGAAAATGTCGGTATCTACCTACCAGAATACACGGTGTCGTACCACAGCACAAATTCTGTGGTCAGGATATTATTCGTTAAAAATAATGTGCAGCCCTTCTCTTCACCTCAAGACATCACCGTGATTAGGATTATATCGTAAGGGATGAGATCGATGGTGTATGTAACGGGCATTAAGGTACGTCCGCCCAACCTTTCATTCTGTGCGGACAACTTCGGCAAAATATGGTCAGCATGCGGGCAACATGAAATTGAACACGCGGAATATAGAATGAATAGATGTACGTATAATTATGTGTATAATTTTTCCTGTGTATTTTTCTGTACATCATGTGAAAGAGAAAATGCAAGCTACTGAAAATAGGAAAATTTTGTACAAGAATTCAATTAACTGCCTTGTCAAGGGTGGCATTACTTTTAGCTCATATTTAGGCACATTCGCAAAATTGCGAAAAGCGACTCCTAGCTCTTCCACACCTGTCTGTCCGCCCGTCCGTCTGTCTGCCTGTCCGTTTGTCTGTTCACATGGAACAACGTGTCTCCCACTGGACGGATTTTTATGAAACTTAGTATTTGAAGAGTCTTCGAAAATCTGCCGAGAAATTCAAATTTTATTAAAATCTGACAAGAATAACGGGTACTTTACATGAAGGCCTATGTACATTTATGATAATATCTCGCTGAATTATTCTTAGAATGAGAAATGTTTCAGGCAGAGTTGTAGAGAAAATCAAAACACACTTTTTATGTTCAATAACTTTTTTCCGAATCTTGTGCCCTTAAAGAGATAATGTGGAAAAATATGGTACAGCTGGACAGGCCACAGATGACAATATAATACGGCGCATGCGCTTTGCATGCTGGATAACTAAGGCAAAAGTACAGACACCCATTCATAATATTTAATACTTATTGCTTTTCCACGGCTATAATGGTTATGCGAACGCGCCTCATTTGTACGTTATACGTACATTGCCTGTCCTGTTACAAATTGATTTAGTAATGCAATGTAATGCAATGTAATGCAATGTAATGCAATGTGTGTCGCCATAAATCAACATCTTGTAGTTTTCAAAGTTGCTTTGCCTACATATATACGTACATACATAAAAACATATACATACGTACGTAGGTACGTAGTACGTACATACACACATACATACATACATACCTACATACATACATACATACGTACATGCATACATGCATACATTCATACACACATACATACGTACATACATACATACATGCATACCTACGTACATACTTAACATGCATGCATGCATACATACATACATACATACATACATACATGCATACCTACGTATATACTTAACATACATACATACATACATACATACATACATACATAGATATATACATACATACATACATACATACATACATACATACATACATACATACATACATACATACATACATACATCCATACATACATACATGCATATCCAGGAAACCTTCATACCTACATACATACCTACTACCGACCTTTGTCTGTGTTTGTCTGCCTATCTATCTTATTTGTACGCGTCTTCTGTTCAAATTCTGATGTCTATTTTGTTACTGGACTAACAGAGGAATCCGACTGCTTGGCGTACTGTGGATCTGCCTGGGGCTATGAGGGTTTACAAGCAGAGGGGCTAGAAGTAATTTTGTGATGCAGTGCGGCTAGTTACCCAGCTTGTGTTATCTTTTGATCTTAAGAAAGAAAGCGGGACTTTTGTTCTGAGGGCTCCCACCCTGTGAGTTGTTCACAAGAAGTACATGCAGGTGTACAAAACAGGCATTTAGAACAGTGTTAGTAGTGAAGTAAATATGTGAAGTTTGCATAAATTATTTTAATTTGTTGACATCGATAGCTCTCTTGGTGTGCAAGAAGCTAAGACATCTATTTGAACACGTTTTGACTTGTACTGTAGTGTATTTGCTTAGGGTTCCTTCGCATGTAGTGCAGTGCAAAGATAATTTCTGATGTCCGTTTCAGTATACGGGAACTCTGATTTCCTTCTGCTGGCGTCTCCTGTGTCTAGTTTGTATACCAATTACGCTCTTCATGTTTAGATTTTGAAGAATCTCCAGCTGGAAAATGTTAATGAAATATACTTAATGATCAAGGTGGCAGTTTTGCAGTTACATTATGTGAAGAATCGTGTTTCGGCGGAAAGTTTTACAAGTCTGTTATCAAGTAGCTAACCAATATGCCTACTGGTCTACGGCAGAATAACTAAAAGGTTATAAGTAGGCGATATTGAAGACACGATCGTGAATCAATCAAATCTACCTCCAGCACCACAGCCTATTTCCCGAAAATCCATCATAATGTTTATAATCTTTGGAGTCTGACGCCGTGTAACCTGGCAGGTGGGTTTCGCCGGTTTTCTTACTGCAGATGGAGGCAGGATTATCCTGTGAAACTTTGGTACCCACCTGCCACTACACAGTGTCACAACCCAGAAGACATGAACACTTAACCTTATTTCCGTATAAACCTCAAACTGCATTGTATTTATATTCTCACATCTTAGCTTTCAGCCAGCTGTTTACGAAATGCCCTAATCAAAACGCTGTATACGAAGGCCTTGTTTTACGGCCGTCTGTTTTACGCCTTTTTACTTTTGACGCCTTATACCTAGTTACAACACTTATCAATTTACGCTCTATCGTTTTCGGTTTAACGCTTTTTGGCTGACTTAGTTTCATTTACTTACGTCTTGAGATCTGCGCTCTTCTGGGCTATTATGCGGCGTCGTGTAGGAATTGTTTATCGACGTTTCGGGACAATGTGTCGGCCTCATCTTCACGCCGCATAATATCCCAGAAGAGCGTAGGTCTCATCAGCACCGCGGTGGAAGCCTGAAATCAAGGTTATTTACATCTTGTTTTTGTATGAGAATGTCGTTTTTTAAGCTTTTTTATTTACACGCACTTTTTTAGGAACCCAACTAGGGCTTAAAAAGAGGCCTTAATGGATACTGTTTGCCGTTCCCCTCACGCCTCCTTCCCAACTGTTACAAATATATTTCGAAACGTTAAGTAAAATATCACTTTAGCGTAAATGAAACCTACAAATATTATTCAAGAACTCCTGAATTTCAACCTATCAGATCGTAAAACGTAAAAAGGTAAAGCAATCCCATTGCAGGCCTGGACAGGCCCTGAGAGTTCCAGGAGGTTGAGGCTTCCAGATTTTAAGACAATCGGCGCATGAAAGTGTTAAGGTTGTCAGCCCTACGCACCAGCCGTCTTTATCCCAGAAAATATTCCTGGTACTCATTTCTGTTAGAGACTGAGTCGACCCCAGGGCCATAGTGCGGCCGGAAGGAAGGATGACACCATTGGGAATCGAACCCGCGACCTTCCGGCTTGTAGCGCAGTGCCTCAACGAGCTGCGCCACCGCGTGCCCCGTCTTAAAGACGTGCCCGGACACAAATATTTTGTTTCAAGACATAATAAGTCATACCCAACGTGTCAGCCAATGCCATCACTGCGCATGTGTGGTCTGTATAGAACTGTGCCATGAGAACTATATATGGGGGACAGAGGGTCTGATTTGTTGTTGAACATGCAAGGAGTTGGCAGAATTGTCAAGGCTGCACCAGTAAGGGTAATGAAAAAGTTTCAAGCATTCGTGTTTGTTAATTATTTGACATTACACTCTACACCGAGCAAGACTGCTGAGATCGACATGGAATCTGCCTTGGGCCATGCCAGTCTTAGACGGTTAGTCGTCGGCCTTTCTACAGAACGGCTCCATCAGAGTCAGACCCAAACTACAAACAGTGACGCTTGTGGAATATGCAAGAGGGTTGGCAGCACTGTGCAGGCTGCATCAGTATAAAAATTGGGGGCTTGTTGCCGGAGGGGTTTAAGAGTCGAACAGCCCATTTGTAGCAACCACAGGGGGTATATCCCTTCAGGATACCATGAGCGGCGGTGTGTACTTCATTGTGCCACCTATTAGTGAGTCTGTCCTTTTACTACCCCACCTGTCACAATCCTCTGAACCAACCCTTTTCTGGACAGCATGTAACATAAACCTATTGCAGTGCCGTTGTTTAGCAGTTAGAAAAGCGGCACCAGCTGAAAGAAGAGCCGTCATACCCCGCAGTGTTTCTGCGTTTGCATGTAGACGGGTATTCAAACCTCTGTCGTAGCAAATATGAGTAAAGATCAAGAACTGTAATGTTTGAGAATGTGTATGTTGTAATTATGAATAATCTTTGTAAAGTTAATGAAGGATACAAATAATAATCTTCCATGCTAAGTTCCGGATTAGATTGTCGTATATCTAAGAGCACTGCAGTGCGTAATTACTCTCCTAGAGGCTGGAGTTTTTAAATAACACTTTATCCTGGCACAATCCCTGTCTCATTTTCTTGGTACGTTAATACTATTAAATCCTTATTCTGTGTATCAGTTAATTTTATGGAAACATGAGAGGAAGTGAAAATTCAAGTCTCCTGGGACGTCGAAGGCACTGCGATCGTTCGAAACTACGGTAACTCTTTACCAGCAGACGTGGTTTAACATCCGATAAGATTTAAATCTTCAGCAACACGGCTGTGAGAACCTCAAACCTGGCAACATGGGAAACGTCTGCAGAGCGAAACACTTCTGGCGCGTTCGCTCTCTGATTGTCCCTAAATTCTGAATTCGCGAATAATGGCAAGATAAACTTTGAGAATGCGAGCGTTGTAAACTCATATTCCCAAGTTTTATGCAAGACATAGGTATAATGTAAGATTTATCCCTATCTTAGGTATAAATTTACACACAACACAAAAGAAAGGCATCACATCAGTGATGCCTTTGATGTGATGCCTTTCTTTTGTTTTTCGCGCGGGAAATGTTTTGTCTGTATCTTAACAACAGTTGTTCAATCAGTATAATTCCATCAGTGTCCTACAGGTGTATATAGTTACGTCATCTACCACGGAAGTTTTGTAATCTTAGCAACTGAGGGTCGTTAAAAAAAACCTGTCTGTTGCTCTGTCTATAATCGATAACGATTTTGTTTTTGCTTGAGAGATGGTTTCCTTCATATACAGGAAAATGGACAAAACTGCCCCACTGGCCAATGATGCCCCACCGTAAGTTACTTCGAAACCTTAGCCCTAGGAAGCTGCACATATTGTGCGGCTAGAATGTCTTCCAGTGGTGAGTCTGGGTATTCGCAAGTCACAGTTGCTCTGTTCTTCGCAACGCCCTGACATTGTTTTTAAAGTAAGTAACGTGATTTTTAACCCTCTATATTTCAGGGAGCTATACTTTAATAATTTTCTGTTTGTTTATTCGTACAGTACTTTCACCAACAATTTGCGTGAAGGAAGATTAGACTTTCCTGTACTGTTTTATGCCGTTACAAACTTTCGCAAGACACGCCATAGTCACGTGATCAGCTGGGGCATCTTTGCTCCACGTTTGGTTAGAATCGCTCCGCTGGAAGCTGGCTGAAGACGCCCCACTGTTATTTTAACTCGCTTGGTTGACCTATGTTCATACATCCAATTACATACTGCATTTTCATCGATTTGTTAATGAAAGACTACAAAATTGTCGCCTACCTACTATAATATACTTCATTTACCCTTATTACGTGTTAAAGAACGTATTAAAATGGCACGCTTTCACTCCTGCATCCGTCCATTCCTCAACACCCTTCCAGGTTTCTCAGGAAAAGAACCAACCAATATTATCAAACGCAGGGTCATCAGAGTAAAGGGAAGTCTCCAAAGAGGGTTGTCACAGGCTCGCCAGTCATCTAGAAGAAGAAACTAAAGCAAAACTTAGGAAGAATAATTTCGAGAAAATGTTTCACAATTCAGACTCAAGCAATTCTGATAAAAATTAAGACAGTGACTGCTGTAAATAATGTAAGGAATACTACTACGTAACAAAAGAGAAATGCAACTGGATAAAATGCTCATTCTGTGAAAAGTGGCTATGTGAAAACTGCATAATTTTCTCCAAAACCTGCATTGACTATGAACGTTTCAACCGTTCTAAGAACTTTAAAAAACATAACAACTCTACAAAGAAGTCAGAAGGGGTCTCATAGTGATACATTACGTATTTTAGTATATTTTATTACAATTTTGCCGTGGTGGCGCAGTTGGTTGAGGCACTGTGCTACAAACCGGCAGGTCGCGGGTTCGATTCCCGATGGTGTCAGTGCACTATGGCCCTGGGGTCGACTCAGCCTCTAACAGAAATGAGTACCAGGAATATTTCCTGGGGGGTAAACGCGGCCGGTGCGTAGGGCTGACAACCTTACCACCTTCAAGCGCCGATTGTCTAGAAATCTGGGAGCCTCGACCTCCTGGAACCCTGTGGGCCTGTCCAGGCCTGTAATGGGACTGCTTTACCTTTTTTTATTATCAAATTTATTATTTTGTATTGCATTATATGTGGGGTATCTTTCACCACGCATATGCCAAAGACGCACCGTTTGCGTGCCTTTGTAATTTTTGTTGCTGTCAGTAAACGAATAAAGGTACTGACCGTTTTGTAGCAGAGACCCTACTGTGCCTGATATACACCCGTATATAACTTCTGTTGCTATACATAATTGCAAAAATCTGTCAGAATAAAAATTGGGGCATCATTACCCATTTTACTCTATTAGCAAAGGATTACATTTCCTTTATTTTCTTTTCTTCTTATCTAAGCAACGGATTTCTTCTTGTAAACGGTGACTTTGTGGGGTAAATGTACGTAGTTCTTCGTGTAAAATATTATTTTACCATACTTAAATCAAAATATGAACGTATCAACAAACTTTATTACAATTCTCCAGTATAGAATTACCCGAATAGCCGTCCAATGGAAGTCACATTGTTCCATACAGACAGATATGACGAAGCTAATAACTGCTGTGCTAACTCGTCTAAAAAGATTAAAAATTACGTCTGTCGCGTAAAATGAAATGTGGTTAAAATCGGTAACACGCTACGCGACTTTATGACAGTCTACGGGAATTGGGTATCCTTAATTGTAGAGTATGAAATAAAAATAAATGCGAAAAACCTCATTCCACGCTACGGAGGGTAGCAATGATAACTATGGTGGTAGTGTCAAAGGGTCTACAGCGTCTCCCACCTGTCCTCATTTCATTCTAACACAAAGACCAAATTAGCAAAATAAGGTTACAATACTTACATCGTGGGTAAATAAAATTGTGTCACTTTATTGTGAAGCACTTCAAATACATTTTTGTAGCCACGTCAGTACTGCGCAAACGTCAGGTGTATGCATTAACTAAGGTTCAAAAGGCCTACACAGTGGTTTTGTTCAATATCTATGCCTTCTTTTAACAGAATGTGAGAAGTGAACATGTAAAAATAATCATACATATGCGTCAGTATGTCGATAAATTCATCTCCGAAACTGCTGAACTTCTTGGTATATGGCATTCCACTCTGCTTCCCAAACTGCTGAACTTCTTGGTACGTGGCATTCAACTCTGCTTCTCAAACGGCGGAACTTCTTAGTATGAGGCATTCCACTCTGCTTCCCAAACTGCTGAACTTCTTGGTATGTGGCATTCCACTCTGCTTCTCAAACTGCGGAACTTCTTAGTATGAGGCATTCCACTCTGCTTCCCAAACTGCGGAACTTCTTAGTATGCGGCATTCCACTCTGCTTCCCAAACTGCTGAACTTCTTGGTATGTGGGACTCCACTCTACTTCCCAAACTGCTGAACTTCTTGGTATGTGACATTACGCTAAGCTTCCCAAACTGAATCAAAGTACTCTTCCATTTCGTCAGCACTACTTTATTAGTAGACAATTCTTCTAGTTCTCAATACCAGCTACACGTCTTCACGCTTTGATAGTGACTAGCCTGTGATGTGCCCTAGTAAAAAGCTGAAACATGTAGCCAGTATTGTAAACATGGGCTTTACTAATAAAGTTGTGCTGACGGAGTTAAAAAGCACTTTTGATTCGCTGCTCATCGTGTTTCGTTTACAGTGAAGGCATAAGCGTAACTTCGCTAGTAACACTGGAGGGGGTGGAGGGGAGGGGGCAAAACTGACTATGGGTATTAGGAATTTTATTTTACAAAGTAGTCGAATTTGATAGAGGGGAAAATTGGTCCTATAAAACGCAAGTTTTTCATTTGCTTTTTTCTGTCTATTTTTTATTTGCAGTTATTCAATTCAGCAACCAAATAAAATATTCTTAGGTTGAAGAAATATTGGGGGCATTTGCCCCCTGGCCCCCCAAAGTTACGCCTATGAGTGAAGGTATAAATGGGGTTTAAATAAATGTGGTCGAATGATATGGGCTAGATTCTCGTGGCTCTGTAACGGACTTGTGCAAGTGAAATAAGGAACGTGTGATCTGAGGTCAGTGAAGAACAGAGTATCCTGGAATATGATTTCACGTTGATTCGTAATTTCCTATCGACATTTTGGAGGATATTGCTGCTTCCATCGTCAGGGGAGCCAAAGAAGTTTAGACTGGTACTTCTCTATACAATGCCACAAATGTTCCCAGCAAATTCTTTTCTTCGTCTACCCCGACGATGGAGGCAGCAATTGCCTCCGAAATGTTGGTAACAAATTACCAATCAACACAGCGTCACAGGCCAGACGGCAGTGAAAGTTGGGTTTCCATAATAAACGGAATTTATTTTACCGTGTTTTTAAGGGTACGCAGTGGTGCAGTTGGTTGAGGCACTGTGCTACAAGCCGGAAGGTCGCGGGTTCGATTCTTTCCGGCTGCACGTTGGTCCTGGGGTCTACTTAGCCTCTAACAGAAATGAATAACAAGGAAATCTCTTGGGAGTAAAGGCGGCCGGTGCTTAGGGCTGACAAATTTACCGCCTTTTTGTGCCGATTCTCTAGAAATTCTGGGAGTCTCAACCTCCTGAAGCCCTACGGGCCTGTCCAGGTCTGTAATGGGATAGCTTTACCATTGACAGACTGTGATGGATTTCTTTGAAATTGTACGTAACTTAAGTACCTGCCTCCACATCCTTTGCGTTATCTTTATTAAGGCCAGTTGTTAGGGAATTCATCGCTGTTTATTGTGAGAAGGCGGCACGCGGTGGTGCAGTTGGTTGAGGCACTGCGCTGCAAGCCGGAGAGTCGCGGATTCAATTCCCGATGGCGTCACTGGAATTTTTCATTGACATAATCCTTCCAGCCGCAGTATGGCCCTGGGGTCGACTCAGCTTCTAGCAGAAATTGAGTACCAGGAATATTTCCTGGGGCGTAAAGGCGGCCGATGCTTAGGGCTGACAACCTTACCGCCTTCATGTGCCGATTGTCTTGAAATCTGGGAGCCTCAACGTCCTGGAACCCTCAGGGCCTGTCCAGGCCTGTAATGGCATTGCTTGACCTTTGTTGTGAGAGCCATACATTTATATCACAAGCTCACTTCACGTGGCTTATATTTACACATTCTTCCTATCACTTTGTTTTAGTGTTTTCCAGTTATATTGTTTCTCAGAACAACAGCTTTGGCCATGTTTCTTATCCAGATCATCGTTGAGCAAGACAAAGTATTTATACTGTAATGAATGGAAGTGTAACCACGCGGAATTTAATTGTTTAAATTTTATAGTTGTTGTTAATGTTACATTTTGAAATTAAGTTTGGGATAGAAGTTAGAATGTGTGGGTTACACGTGCCAACAACAGGGAGGCTGATCATGTTATATTTCTTTAGCAACGGCAACTGTTTGTTGAGTTGGCGTTACGCTGTTGCTAAGCGAGTTGAAAAGTGTTGATGTAGTAAGTCCTGTGAGCGCGTGTGGACTGTTCGCACCGCCGCGCAGTACCTTTTGTCGCCCAACTTTCAGCGAGACAAGATGCAGAAATCAGCGCTAGAAAAGAAGTTTCTAAAATGAGCTTGAAAACGCACATATTCCTGTTCATTCCAGGTGAGTGGTGTGTAACGCATCCAGTGCCTTGCTAACGCAATTTTGTTGCGGAATTGAACAAATTAGTTTATATTGTTCGGAATTCAAAAGTAGTGCAGTATAATGTTTGACTAGTTGGGTAAGATGATCCAGCATAGGGAAATTAGATAACCCCTTTGTAAGTAAATAATGAGTATCAATGTAGTGTGTGTGTTTCCTTGATATATATATATAGATATATATATGTCATTTTAATGAGAATATATACTACTCATATTTTATGTTGAAAATGTAACCGGTTATCTGTCTGTGGTCCGCTGGGAAGTAAGTTTGCGAAAGGTGTAGCTATAATCTGACCCAAGTACTTCCATAAGTAGATTGATGGGTTATTGTATGAATAGGTAAACTACGATTGGGAATACTGTATTTTAAAGCCATTGAAAGTTACCAACTTTTGATTGTGTAACTTTGCGAGATGTAGTAACAACCAAAGTAATGAGCTTTGAGGTAACCATTTTAGTATTACCACGGGAGCAAATAGAAATGGAGCATTAAGCAAGTTATATTTGGGGAATCGTGTAAGGGATAGCAGTTGTCAGTAATCTGCTTAAGTTACAAAACTGACTGGTGGCAGCAATACCGAGAGTAGAGTAAACACAGACCCAGCGGGAGCCTTGTGAAGTTGCGTTACCAGAATGACCTCTCCTAATTTAGTGAAACAGGCTAGACCGGAAGACCTCGCCCCTAGAGAGGGCGTTATAATATTTTAGAAGTTGCAATTTATGACTTATGAGCTTATATTTTGCACAGTAAGCACCAGGTCAAGCAAACGCAAAAGCATAACATAACCACGATATAACTTGCCTGTTAAAATTCTGAAGTTTTCCACTGGCTGGATGAAACAGGTTTCGAATTACAGTGGGGGGAAGAGAATTTTCTGTTCTCCAAAACCTCCACTCTGGCTCTGGGCCCTACCCAGCATCCTACTCAATGGGTTATTTATCAGGGTTAAAGCGGACAGGGCGTGAAATGGACCACTCACTTGCACATAGTGCCGAGGTTATGAATGAGTGGAGATATAGGGCTACTTCCCTCTGCACCTTAATGACCTAGATAAGGAATTTACCTCTTATCTTTTAAAATATATCCAGATTGTTAAGGCTTCTAAAATTTAAAATCTAAAAGATGGCTTCAATTTTGAACTCAGTACCCTTTAAAGCTGTCATTGTTCTTTCCAAAATAACCGCGCTTTTTTTTCGATATTCCTTTTTAGGCCTGAACACTTCATATCCTGTGTTATCGTGAAAAGAAATTTCACTGGAATCAGGCTATTAAATATATTTTGATCTTATTTTATATATACAATATACATGCATGTATATAGGAGCGGGAATAGCGTAGTCGGTATAGTAACTATACTACAGGCTGGACACCGGAGAAATCGTGTTTCGACTTCGAACAGGAGAAAGTTAATTAATTTTTCTTCTTTCCAACGCGTCCAGACGGGGTAGGCGGTCCATGCAGTGAACGGGATAACGGGGACCTTTTCACAGGGCTTTAAGCGGTCGGGACGTGAAGCAAACCACTCATCTCCATCTAGTGCCGAGGTTAAGAAAGAGTGGAGCTATGCCTACACTGCCGCATATGATTTCGTGGCGTACAAAGTCAAGCGTTTGTGTATACAGAAATTTAGCGACGCAATGGCTGAACTTCCTTCTTGCTTACAATCACGACGTACTGTCGACTTCAGGGTTCAAGGTGGGTGACTGGGAGGGCCACCGGTCCATTTCCTCCAATCCATCTTCCTTCAAAATTTTGTTAAAAAATTCCGTTACCTCTCTCCCGAAATGTGGAGGTGCCTTCTCATGTTGTAGCCACATTCTTCCTCGTTTTTACAGAAGCACATTCTCTAAATAAAGAGGTTATTCGTTTTCACAAATTTCAGAATACGAGAGCGGTTAAACGTCCTTAGATAACATGTGGTCCAATCAAGCTATTGCCTAATACTCCACACCACTCGTTAGCTGAAAATCGCTGTGGAAAATAGTATTGAGGTACATGGTTTGGATTTACCTGTGCACAAGAGTGCGAATTCCTTGTGTTGGTAGTACCATCCCAGTAAATTGAGGCTTATCCGTGAACAGAATGTCAGGCAGAAGTTGTAGCCTCTTTGGAGGTGACAGGAACTATCACGGAGCAAAATTATAAATATCTGTGTCTCTTCTATACCAGTCGCTCCGGAAATTCTTGGGCTACGTTGCACTGCTGTCAGAACTTCACGTCCTCCACGCCTTTGTTCACATTCTGCATTCGCTCCTTGGAAGGAACCACTCTCCCTCAGAGTAATGCGCACGTACGCAGATGTTTTGCGAAGTGGATATCGTTGCCAGTATTCCACAGCAGCTGCTCTACCATTTCCATTGCAGAAACCGTATACGAAACGCATGCCGGCATACGTACCTCATCGTACCACAAAACATAGCCACACAAGCACAGCCACTAGCAGAGAGAGTGCAAAAGCAGGAACTCGGTCAAGTTACAGCAGTGCTAGCTCGCTTCGCTAGCGCATCACTTGATAGCGGTATCGAAATGAAGTATTTTTTATTAGACTTTTTATTTCTCTCCAGACGACCTGTAGAACGTGCGCGCGCTTAAAGGTCTTTGCAAATGCATGTAAAGTTTTCGTTGTCTCCTTCGTGTCTCTCGTCTGGAGGAAAAGCCGTTTAAATGTCCTCTGCTAAGCTTCAATTTTACTTCTTATAATCTGCAGCTTCGTTCTGCTAAGTATAAAGAAATATTTTGTTATATCGAGAATTACTAATGCAAATGTTTCCTCCCGCTTGGGCATGGCTTGTTTTATATACACCACTGCAGATGTGAACACAATCTGTAGTTCTTGTTATTATCTCTAATCTAATTTTGTTTGTGTTTTAAAGGCAACATGTTTAGATGCTTTCGCATCCTAATGAGTGCCTATTAAAATCACTCGCTTCCTTTGTATGCCTGCCCGTCTATCCTTCATTCCGTCTGTCTGCATGTAGCAACTCTAGAACTGCTCAACGGATTTTCATAATATTTAGTAACATGCCATTGTATGAATAACTGCCAGGCTATTTGTGGTTTGGTTAGAATTTAACAGCAGTAGCAGACACTTTAACATGACGACCTGCATGCTATTTTGTGCGCATCTTCGGCGTAACTCGCTAAATATTTCAGACTGAGTTTCTTTTGCGAGTAAGACTTTATGATCAATTCAAATTTTTCGTAAGCCTTGCGATTTTCAAGACAAGTAAAGAAAATGGAAGCTACACGTACACGTGTTGAACAGTTAAACACGGTTATGAACGTACGCCTAACCAATCCTCCAAAGCGAAAATAACAATATAATGTTTCATTTTCATTTAGACTGCGTTGAAGAGAGTTTTTTTTTACGTACTGAAGTGCAGGACTTCATTAAAATACGACTTCGGAGCACACATTAAGCACAGTATGACATGGATCTTAATGTAGAGTTTGTAAAACAGTAAAGAATGAAGATTTAACGCTTATTTTTCATTCATTCAGTAAATAGGCTAGTTTGGACTTATCGCTCACTTGAATAAGAGTCCATTAAACTGAACAGTTTGTGTGAACTTGATGTTTATAGAGTTCAGAGGAGTCTTTATTTATTTATTTATATTTAAAAGGTGTAAATCCCAAAATTTTTATTGCGCAGCAAGGGCAAAGATACGTTTAAAGTATCTTAAATGCATGTGGTTTCCTTAAATGATAAGTTTTATGCTATTTGTGACAGACGATCAAAAGTTAGCCTTGAAGAATTGAAAATATAGAGACAACAAGAGAACGACAG
Organism: Coptotermes formosanus; assembly: GCA_013340265.1. Classification (NCBI taxonomy): domain Eukaryota; kingdom Metazoa; phylum Arthropoda; class Insecta; order Blattodea; family Rhinotermitidae; genus Coptotermes; species Coptotermes formosanus. Next base: position 4,396,445 of record BLKM01000729.1, on the reverse strand, counting down.
GGCCAACACCCATACGCTGTGCGTACACATCCAGAATGTTTTGCTTAATTGGACTGTACTTCTCACTGGACTAATGGACTAACAAATACCAACTAGTGCACTGGAAGACTTCGACATACACATACCTCACACCACCATAGGACATCTTCAATCCAGTGTATAGACATTTCTACACACACGCCGTAAGTTCCGTATCTACATACGACAGTGATCGACTACATGAAGAACGTTCAAACGAGCTTACAAACTGAACTACGCATATGAAGATTAGACAAGCAAATAAAGTGGCATCTCTTGGTTTAACCATTTTAAGGACTCGTGTACACACTGCTTACAAAATCCAGTGATTGTAACTTTTAAAGTGATTTTAACATATTTTAATAACCATTCGAAATATTCGTGTGTACAGTGGTTACAAGATCCAGTGAGTTTAACTTTTAATGTGATTTTAATATATGGTCTTCTAAGTATACCTTACACCAATGAAGAAGCCCCTGAATTTGACGATTTGCTGGTCGAAACATATGTAGGGGCGTATATAAGTTTTAATATAAACTATTCCAATAGTGCATTAATTGGTATTTGTTAGTCCATGACGAAAATGTACGGTTCTAATGATATAAAGTTTAAAAAGTGTACTTCTAACGTCTCAAATCCCATGTTTTATAATATAGCCTATTGGTTCCTGTTTATCCGCTGTTTCTTTGCTGGGGTGTATTTTGTCTCCATCCACAGGGTTGCCTTCATTCTGACACATGAACATAATTTAGTTTTTTACGCCAGATTAGTGGCCTGAAAGACGAGTTCCGTTTCCATCTTTAACCCCTGTACGGTCCGAGGATCGAATCCCTGTGGGGGCGAGATTTCCCGTACACGTTCAGACAGGCCCTGGGCCCACCCAGCCTCCTGTACAATACGTACAGGTCTCTTTTCAGGGAAAAGAGCGGCCGAGGCATGGTGTTGACCACCCACCCCCATATAGCGCCGAGGTTAAAGAAAGAGTCGAACCATACCTCTTCTCCCTGTCTGGGTATTCAAGTCCTGTTCTAGGATGAAAGTTACCTTTACGCGTTTTATGGTTATAACTCCATGACTCGGTTTATAGAGCTTCGTTTGTAGAAATAAATTGTACCAGAAGAAGGGAATTTTGACTAAAGGAGAAGATACTACGTTTTACGAAGCCGAGTCCTTATATCACTCAGAAAATCTAAGTATAAAAAAGAGGGCAGAAAATTTTGTTATCTGAAGCTGTTCTTTCAGTAAAGGTTGCAGGAAGGAATCCAATAAAGTCATTGCTTAGCGCTGTGCTAAACAGATGAGCATCCCTGGGCGACAAGTACATGTTGGTCACAGTAATTGCGACACGAAATTGTAAGGGATGTTGTCGATATAGAGGGTTGTGCAAACAGTGAAGCCAGACCCGGCACGCGGAGTAGATGACAGGGCGATTGTGTGAAGCAGTGTGCCTCTGGATGGCAGTGATTAACTGTGCTGGCTTTTGTAGAGACGTTAATGAACTTCGGGGTGCAATAAAAAGCGGGAAAATTCTGAAGTAGCTGACTTGCTTCTGAAAACACTCTGTTCCATGGGTTTAGTTAGTTAGATACTACAAATGATGTAAATAAAGGGAGAGTGGTACGTAATGAACTAACTTGGCAACAGTAAGATTATGAAAAATGTAACAGGTAAAGATTTAAATTTCAAAAAGTCCTGCATGTAAATTGCACAAAGCCAAATTTACGAGTATATTTTATAGACTGTGATATGAACAGGATGATTATGAACGTAGACAGGGAGGCTTTATATTATTCATCTCCGTGCTTTTGTATGAACTTTGTAATTAAATCCAACTAGAAGCACAACTGTATCACACAAACTATCAGTCTAATTTATTTTATACCTCCGACAGGTTTCTGTTAACTACCATCTTCAGGGAGGTTTACATTAATTCATTATATAAAACCTTAAACAGTTTCACAATTGGAATGTTTATTGTCAATACTTTAATTGTCAAATGGTTTAAGATCTTATATAATGAATTACTGTAAGCCTCCCTGAAGATGGTAGTTAACAGAAACATGTCGGAGATATAAAATAAAGTAGACTGATAATTTATGTAACAATTGTGCTTTTAGTTGATTTTAATTACAAAAAATGTAGATAGGGAAATTAAACGCATTTCGGAGTTTTAGTGGAGAGTTATTATAAAAAAGCTTGTTTGAAGACCGAGGGGCATGATGAAGACTGACAATGTTAATAGGCATGCTAAGTAGGCCTACATTAAGAAAGTCGGTCCTGGTGAAGTGGATTGAATGAACTCATTCAGGCTACAGTACTAAGTCGGGAACTATATTAACGTGTACTATTTTGGCATTTTTTTACTAATTATTTCTTCAGTTAATCAGACTGTGACAGGGCTTATAATTTAAAATCATCAGTTTTGATGGAAGTGTTTCACACCACAATTTCACTGTTCTAAAAGGCATCGCTGTTTCCATATAGCTGGAGCTGGGGTAGTGTAGTCGACGTAGTTCTGGGTTACGCTCTGGGCGATTCACGTTTCGAATCTCGGAACGGACAAGAAATTATTCTCTTCTCTGAATTGTCCAGAATGGCTCTAGGCTGCATGCAGACTCCTATTTATAGAGTTCTTTCACGGGATAAAGCCGCCGGGGCGTGATGTTGACCACTCAAGTGCATGGTAGCACTGAGATGACAAATGTGTTGAGCTATAGGGTAAAGTCACCTAATAAGGGGTAGTGTTTGTTTTTTGGTCACACCCACAACACAGTTTGTACTAAGCAAGCACCTTTTAATGCATTTTGAAGCCCAACAATCCTTCATTAAACACAGTGGTTATTATTTCATTCGAGTCATTCATTATAGAAATAATCCCAATTTTACGTAACAACATAAATCGACACCTAATATGGGGTGGCTCCTATTGTGGGGTACTGGGAGTTTCTCACACTTACAGCAAGAAAACAGTTAAGGGAGGCCAGAAACAGTAAGTTTTACTTATTACTATTACAAAATAAAGTTTTTCATAATATTTAGCGGCTATAATGAACAAGCGTCTGCCATTTCTTACACCTGCCACACACAAGGCCTTTTCGGATATTTCACACAAACAGTTTGTGCCCGCTTTAGACAATTCTGGCATCGAACCCCTTCTTCAACGTCGTGGTCTTCAGAGAACAAACCCGCGCACTATAAACATTTGGCCTCGGCTTCATCCTCCCTTTCTTTGCCCTATCCGTCTCCTTCTTCGAACTCTGAGGAACCAGGTACCTCGCTTGATGGCGAAATTTGTGGTTTCGCTTCACTTATTCCTGTCTTCACCACGGGTTTGATAGGCCTATATCTTCCACTGGAAGGGGGTGCTGTTTTTATTTCTTCCTTTTATTGCTTTCTGTGTTTGTCGACAAGGGACTTAGGACAATTTAGTTTGTTGCCTGTGTTGGTAGACTTCACCCTTTTTTCTCCTTCAATTCCGCCTTGTATGGAGAGGTGTTTTTTGTCTTTCTTGGTAGTATCATTATTTGTTGATTTACAAATTACCCCTTTTAGACTAATCCCGAGTCACTCTGCAACTGACAGTCAGTCTTTGCGATTTATTTTGAAGATTTTTAGCCTGTCCGCGCTTGATAGGGGGGGGGGGGCAAAAATATTTTTCACCAGGGCCCGAACCCTTTCTCGGCGGCCCTCGCTGAACCAGGTTTCGAAGACCTAGTATCCCTTGTGCCTTGGTTTGCACTCAAGACTTACAGCCTTGAATATTCTACCTGTTGAAGCTGTCGGTGTAGTTGAAGTGGATGGTGCTGGTTCATGAGAGAAGGCAGTGGGAAAATCAGAAGCTGACACTGTAGACTGATTGCAAGAATCTGTTTCGTGTAATTAAAAATCACTGAACCCTTTGGGCTGAGTGGCTGGCTGTGTATGTTAAAACCCACAATTGGTTCTTGTGCGCTTTCTTGGAAATGGGGTACCCCATATTGGGGGACAAAAGAGAACCCCATATTAGGAGCCACGCCATGTTGGAATTCAACCATAAGCTGTAGCCATGCCACGCTGTAAACTCGCATGTACGAAATACCAAATACATCGTTGTGACTAGTACTAATACCTCAACAATGGATGAGTTAAAATCACTAACCTTGAGCAGTGAAGAAGCTTACGAACAAAGACTCTCTTAAACTTTGACGAGCACGAAAACAAATCAAAGCTCGTAACTGGAGCAAAGGTCCTCCGACATTCCAGTCCTTCGTACAGATATCGTTACTAGGCACTTGCTGCAAGGTCACACAATCGTACTCCTCACTTTATGGCGGAAGCATAGGGGGAAGAAACAGCAGTACCCCACATTAGGAACTACCGTCATATTAGGTGACTTTACCCTGCCTCTCCTCCCCTTATGTGCCTTCTAAGCGTGCATAGGAGTAAGCTTAAGTTTACTTTTACCTTCTGCACATACTACAGTAGATTCCGGTTTATCCAAGGTAATGTGGACCGAGGGAACCTCGGATAATAAAAAAGTCGGATAACACGGAAAGTTTGGTAAATTATTATTAAATAAACTGGATTTTAATGCATTAATGTGATGAGGTACAATACCCTCTATTTTCAGGTTATACCTCAAATTACAAAAATTAAGAAAATAGTACAATGTATAAAAATTACAAGTCACAGACCAGAAAAATGTAGGCTTAACTGAGCTATGTTCTCTTGTCTTTGATGACAAAATATACACAACTTTTCGGCAATTGACCTCGGATAATGCGGAACCTCGGTTAAACGAGTCTCAGTTAACCGGGACTCTACTGTATTTAAATATAAAACAATTTCAATGGTGTGCAGATGCGCTGCTTTTCTAAATACATGTTCTTGAAATTATGCTACCAGATCTAATAGACATTTCTTCCTCACACAAATCACCACTGAAAGTGACGGTGTGGTTCGTTTAGTTTGGCTGATTCCAATTTCAGTCACAAGGCCGGATGTTGTGCCTAATCTTGTCTCCCTTAATTTTAACTCTAATCGATCGTGCCATTGCTCGGGCAGTTAATCGCAGGCCCTTCGTCGCGGACACACGGATTCGATCTCAAGTCACTCATAATGAGATTTGTGGCAAGTTCAGCGGCAATGGAACAGGGTTTTCTCTGACGACTTCTGTACCCCCTGTCGGTATCATTGCACCAGTTCTGCACACTCATATTTCATTCACCTGCCACCGACGTTATATAATCTTTGCAAATAAGAATGTGGTTAAATAGAACACTTGTCTGTCTACCTTTCCTTCTCTTAATTCTAATCTGAGAGATAAAGAGAAAAGTGTTATAATCAACAGTGTTGTCAGTTGCTAAGATTAGCCATGTACAACTGACGGTATTAGAATTAAATGAATATAGAACACAGGTGCGGCACGCGGTGGCGCAGGTGGTTGAGTCACTGCGCTTCAAGCCGGAAGGTCGCTGGTTCGATTCCCGGTGGGGTCATGGGGGATTTTTCATTGACTTAATCCTTCCGGCCCTGGGATCGACTCAGCCTCTTACAAAAAATGAGCATTAGGGGTATCTCCTGGGGCGTGTAGGCGGCCGGTGCGTAGGCCTGACAACCTTACCACCTTCATGTGCAGAGTGTTTGAAGCTTCTGGGAGACTGAATCTCCTGGAGCCCTGTGGGCTGGTCCAGGCCTGTAATGGCTTAGCTTTACTTTAACTTACGGAGCATAGAAATGATAGTGACAGTGTCCCTGTGCACACATACACAGACCTGGTACTGAAACGGTGACTCCTAGGTGAGAGGCCGGCAGCTAACCAACGGCCAAGTAAGTCTGCAGTACAGTATAAGGCAAGGAATTTCAACAGCTGGATATAAGAATGTGCATTCGAATATTAAATGTGGGTGTCTTATATATTGCTGACATACCAAAAACAAAACAATATAGAAGAAAATTCATGTAACAAAAACCTTCCTTCCTACTGTGTCGACGTTCAAATATAAGTGACATTGAGAGGTTTGAATTTTTCACGGCAGTACATATTAAGACTGCGGTCTTCTTGGACGTATGGTCGCGTAGTCTGTTAAACTGGTGCCAACGTTTAGGAAGATCCTGTTGCCTTAATTTGCAAGTCATAATATCCTGCAAATGGAGTTAGCAGGTGCTTCCGAAACTTTGGTGGTACCTACTGAAACACATGCCGTTACACAGCGTCGGACAGTAGTCTAAGCATCTGTTATTGTACTATTTAGTGTTAGATGTAGACTGTAGACAATGTTTTAAAATTTAGACTAACATTCAGAACTCTATTTTAGCCAAGATGGCCATACAATAAAAATCCGCTCACATAAACTGTCAAGTGCACGTGGACATAATAACATCCAAAGGTAACTGGCAATTATGGCATTATTTGTGAGGCTGTACTCCTGCAGAATCGTGAAAATGACCGCTCATTTTCATGTACGAAGTTTACTAATGAACGGTTAGGCGATCTTTATTTTCGCTCCTTCCAGTAGGTCTGGCAAGGGCGCACCCAAAGGGGGCTGCAGGGCAGCAGCCCCCCCAAGCTTCCAGAACCGAAATTTAAAAAACACAGATTCTGTAGTTATTATGATATCAAAAGTTTTACGTGATATACCCTTCAGCTGAAATCTGAAAATTGTCTGATGACTAGTACATCAGAATTTTGAAAACTAAATGAAATTAAAAAAAAAGAAGGTAGGACACTGTGATTCCGTCAAGGAACGTGTAGTTTTATTCGTAAATATATAAATGCAGTTGCAGTGTTATGTTATACTTACAACATGATTTTTATAACATAATTTTTAAAATAAAAAAATTATATGTAGCCTCAGGGTCAGAACCCCCCTCCCCTCGCCGAAGGAAAAATTCTGGGTGCGCACCTGAGGTCTGGTGTTTACGCACTGACGAATAGACCTTAAATCTAATTTATAGCATATCTGCTTTCATTATTATGACAATCTCTGAATCCATTTGCAAATGGTCCGGTGTTTCTTACAAAGCTGAACGTAACGTCTGCAAGGCAGTCACCGACGAACGGAAGTATTTTTAAACTAGAAAAGCAACTACCTTAATGGAGCCAATTCTTCGTTGTAAGGTTGATAGTCGTTGAGCTGGTCAAGGCATTTTCCAGGACATTTTCTGGAATCCGCAGTTAATTGCCGTCACGGATAACCATCCGTCAATGAACTCCAACCTGAGCCATTTCAGTCCGGCCGCTAACCGCATGATATATCCCTTTATGCTCTCTCTCACGGACGCACAAATCTTCCACAACTCTAGAAGCCACCTCATAGGTCTAGTCACCAGAAGGGTGACATGAAGCAAATTCCATACTGAGGACCCAAAAATATTAGGCGCGATGCCGACCTGACACCCGGGATTTGTGCACCCCTGATCTATCTTAAAATTGTCGTGCCACTATGTCGAAGTCTCCTATACTGTCCCTTCGTTTCACATTTTCCAACTAAAATATTGCAACATGAACTTTGAAATATGAAATTAGAATGAATAATCTGTTGTGGGTGATAACACAAAACGATATACATATATGAATAAAAATGTACCAACTAATGCACCTTTCTTTATTAACATTAACTAATATTCCCCGACATATATTTCGGCATTGAAATTGCAATCATCAGGGTGCCGCTTAATGTGAAGTTCACTTAATCATCCATTGGGTTCGGTAGCAGAATATTCAATCTCACCAGTTCACTCTGTCACTTTCAGAAGCACTGATTCCATTCACAATACACACGTTTTATTCCTATACTGTAAAATACACGGTGCTAACAATATAAAGTTAAAAAATGATGTAAGTTGAACTCTGTTGTAACGTCATGAAGGGGACTAAATATTATGTGTCGTTATAAACGAGCGTCGTTATAACCGAGGAGTATAATGTTATGGTTAACAGTGAGGAATTAATTGGTACCACAGAATATGTAACTGTATAGGCGAGGTGTCGTATAAACCCATGTCGTTTTAACCGGATTCGACTGTATTTTGAAACTAGTTGCAGCGTGACTCTCTGTGCTTTAAACTAATAGTATTTTCCCCGTCCTGATTTTTGAAAACCTTGCATACCTGGTAAACTTTTAAAGCTGAGTAATGCAGGCATGTACTACCAGCCTTAACCTTAAGAAACTAAGCATTTTGAATCTAAACAGGTTTCAAACGATTGTCACAATAAATACCAATCATTACCCTAAACGACATTCATCCACTGCTTCTTATAGCGCATACTGGTTAGGTCTACTCGCTACAAACCGGAAGGTCGCGGGTTCGATTCCCGATGGCGACATTGGGATTTTTCATTGACATAATCCTTCCGACCGTAATATGGCCCTGGGATTCGACTCAGCCTCTAACAGAAATGAGTACCAGGTAAAGGAGGCCGGTGCGTAGGTCTGACAACCTTGCCACCTTCATGTGCTAATTGTATAAAAATTCTGGAAGCCTCAAACTGCTGGAGTCCTAAAGGTTTGTCCAGACCTGTAATGGGATAGATCTACTGGTTAGGTCTGATATTTATATGTAATGCTTCTGTTATTAATTTCGCAAAGTAGTACCATAGGAACCAAACAGTGACAAATGACAGAGGCAGTGACTGTTCGCGCAATGTAAAAGCCAGGCCTGTGTCATGCTCCATGATGTAGCGTATCTTAAGGCACAGCCGTGATCAATGGACTGGTCGCCTCATCCCAACAGCAGCAGTGTGCTCATTTAGCAAAACGGCTTGTAGCTAATCAACTGTTTGCTGCTCTCGTATAAGGGAGCAAAAAGCATTTTTTTTTGTAACACAGTACGGGCGTGTGTTCACTTTTTGGAGCTTTCAAAGTTGAAAATTCCATCGCGGTTTGTTGGAGGGGAAACGAATTTCTGATGTAACATCAGGAAAGCTGGAGACGAGTTGCAACATGCGAATTTCCTAATAGGAGGAGAGCACGTGATTTTGTTTACCAGAAAGCCATCAATTTTGTATGGCGATAAAAAAAAAGGGGAAGAGGAAAAGAGACTTTACTTCATTTTGTCGATTCTGACGAACGCACAAGACCAAGCTGAAAACCTCTCGACTGTATGTAGCGTGTGGTTTGTGACCTTATTCTGCAACACTCACAGGCCTACATCCGTGCTGGTATCTGAATAAGTAACTGAACGGTATCAGTCAGACACATTAATCACAGAGAGAGAACGTGTTTTATTTAGCAACGCTGTCAACTGCTAAACTTATGTGCAGTCGGTGGTACATAAATCAAATATGAGTAAGGAGCATTGATAGAATGATAGAGAAAGAGGAGACAAACACTCGAAGAACATTCTGTCCCAATAACGCTGTGTCCGTTACAAATCGCACATGGATTGACCCGGAATAGAAACCGGGCCTCCGCGATAAAAGACCGACCACTAACCGCTTGAGCCGTGGCTTAGTGCTGCCGCATCGACCCTTATTTGTACTCCCGTGGTACCCGGTTCGACTATTAACCAGGTTGTCAGCTATCGTGACCCAAGTTCTTTTTTTTTTTCTGGGCTGTCTACAAGTAAGTGACAGAAAGGCAATTTCAGCGACTGAGTGCTAGAGCGTGGTCCATGCAACGAATCACTTGAAATAGGCCTACTGCGGCCAGGGGTTTCACACCACAAATAAATGCAAGCGGGTCACGACTGATGTTTGCTTACAGACATGTACTGTTTTATATACGTATCATTTTTATATATTTTACAAATATTTTATGTACAACATATTTATTTTGTTCATTACTCTATTTTATCGTATTGTAAGTCTAACCGCACGCTTGGGTGTTAATGACTACGAAGGCAGTGAGTGTAGTGTATGACTTGCCATTCAAGAACAGACTGTATGCTGCGTGGATTGTTGGATGTTAGCTCCCTGAGGACGGCTGGAAGTAACAACCGGAAGATGTAGGAAGAACATTATGAGTATAAAAAGTTATGTGCAGCAGTTGTCAAAATAAACGTGTATATTGTGAAACAAGACTGCACGGAAAACGTATAGTATTAAGTTATTTAAATTATTGGAAATTAAGTTACACACATTTATTTTTCGTGTTTTTTAAGGAGTTTCTTTGGTTTGTACTTCCTTACCTGCAGTGTTTGCCTGGGTCTTTTGCTGCTTTTAAGTACCTTAATATATTAACGGTATTATTATTGTTGTTGTTGTTGTTGTTTTGGCGTGGGACTACAGCTTTTGGACTTGCGACCTCTAATGGACTCAATGTACGTGACTCGGATGACGGATACATGAGTATGGGTAGTGGGGGAATGACGATTGACAGGGGAAACCGGAGTACTCGAAGAAAAACCGAGCGCAACTCTATCCGCCACAAATCCCATATGGACTGTTCTGTGACCGAACCGGGGCTCTTACAGTGAGAAACCGGCGACACGCCGTCCACTATCCGCGTGATATATGTCAAGACCCAAGCTCCAATTTAACAAGCGTGAGGGTTTTACTGACTGATTCTAAAGGAATCGACGTTCGATCCCGGGTCAGTCCATTGGGATTTGTGGTGGACAAAGTGGCACTGGAACAGGTTTTTTCCCGAGTACTGCGGTTTTCGCCTGTCTGTTTCATTCCACCGGTGCTCCATTACTTGGAAAAGGACAAAAACTAATTACCATCTTCATTTTTGTTATGGGGTTGCACAAGAAGCCTTAAGGCTACGATGCGTCTCTAGCGTGTGCTGCGGGGCCCTTCACCGCTAAAAAAAAAAAAGAATCGACAGCAACACTTGTTACTAACCAAGAACGTCGAATTTCGCCTGTAAAAATGATACAGAACTGAAAGAGTGGCTGTACTCCTTTGGAGTAACTGTGGTATCGTCAATTGTTTTTTACTACATCTACCTAAAGTGGTCTCTGTTTGTTTCCTCGTCCCTGGCCACACACTTCAAACAGTCCCATTCTGGGGGAACGCCGTTATTTCAAATTAATGCTTTTGTCCATTACTCAGATATAATGACCAAATTCAGTTTTGGTCAATGTGACACTACTGGTTAGCATTTTATATGTAGGGCGTAAATATCTCTTTAGATATTCAAAGGATGTTTTCCGATTTGGAACAAAACTTAAATACAGCATAACTCCAATTATCCGGACGCTAGTTACTCGGATCGCCAATTATCCGGATCGGCTTGGCCCTTCAGGTATCTAAACATTTTCTTACTGTAACTGAACATCTTTTTCATGGCTCAGATTTTTCCCCCATTTGTCAAACACATATAACGAATTATGTGTTAATATTTTATTTGTACGTAAATAAATATGTAGCCTAAAAATAGCCGTTTATAGCATTTTTTTCCCCACTTTAAACTGGCATGGTAGCCCGTTTTCAAAGAAAAATCCAGTTGTCCGGATTTTCTGCATATCCTGACGGTTCGTGGTCCCAATTAATCCGGTTAATTGGAGTTATACTCTATTAATAACAAAGTAACGTACGTGTAGTGCTATTTCATGCACCGCACCCTTCACGAGAAGATCTAAACGAATGCATTCAGACTGCAGTAAGTGACCGATATGCGCTATACAGCACCGCCAAAATCCTATATTTAGTAGACTGTAGTCGGGGCACAGGGCTACAACATGGCGGCTTCATGCCGTAATATTCTGTTCAGATTCTTCTGTATTGAAAATGCTAGTCTTCCGGGACAGGACGCCTTGGATATTTGTATATAGGCACCAAGGCTTGTAGCCTCCGTCGCCAGTGTAATGACTTCTTAGACTGTATTGTGATGAAGAGAACAATGTGCTCCGAAATTCTGATGCCTACTGACCACGGCGTCATATCGCAAAAGGCTGAATTCTTCAATCGGCACCTTTGCGAGGACTTCAAATGTCGCTTTTTTCGTCTTCCTCTCTCCACTGTAAGAATATGAACAGTGTGGTCCACTAAATTGCAGTACAGGATGATAAAAATTTAACGATATTTGAGATTCCAGTCACTCACGGCCGTAAAATTTCTGGAGTATGACGCCATATAGTCTGGAAGGAAACTGCAGCCTCTGTATTCATGGTATGGAGGCAGGAGGCTCCCCCGAAACGTCGGTAACCATCTCCCCACTACACGGTTTTGTACCTTGACAACCATAATCTGAATATAGCTGTACTTGTATGTTTTGTGTTCTTTCACTCTGGCTATTCAACTTGGTCTGTCACGCGGAAGAAAATTACAGTTTAAGGGTGTCTGAGAGTAATACTGGGGACAATAGCAGGGCCTTAGAGGGATGAAGTGGAGAAAATTACATAGGGGAACATAATAATTTGTATTCCTCATCAAATAAACTTTACAGAGTTTAGATAGAGAACAATGAAGAGTATAGAGAAGAGAAATCCCGCACTTAAGGTTTGACATGATTTTTCTGACACTTTCAGAGGGGAAAAAATAAAATTTCTTGAGACAGTTCATATTTACTGTAAGCCTACTATTTACATCATTAACAACTGAGTCTGTCACACAAATCAGTGCCAACCGGCAGTGTGCAGAACTAGACCACTGCCTATTAATGCTGGCAAAGGTCCGAAATGGGTGATGAAAAATTGTATGTATGCTTCTCTGCCAGGAGTGCAAAACAATAAGGGTGTAAAACCTGGTTGTTAAGATGTCTGAATTAACAGGCTATGTTCCACACGGCCTACAATGTGTGTTGTGTTCTTTAGTGTCAAACACCTTTGTTAAGATACTCAATCTTTGTACTGACTTAGAAGTCCCGTCATTAGAATAGAAATGAATGTTTATTTTAAACATGGGATTGTGGATTAAAGCCGCGCTTTGAATGATTCCAACTATATAGAGTAATTTTAAATTTCATATACCGTAAACTGGGCAAAGAAGCCCCACTTTTTATTCTGACAGATTTTCACAATTATGTGTAGCAACAGAGGTAATATGTGGGTGTGTAACAGGTACACTAGGGTCTCTCCTACAAAACGGTCAGTACCGTTTGTAGCAAATTTTAGTTCGTTTACTGACAACAATAAAAATAACAAAGGTATGTAAACGGGGGTCTATGGCATATGCGTGGTGAAAGATGCCCCATGTATAATGCAATACAAAATAATAAATTTAAGTAAAAAAATTGTGATCAAATCAAATAAAATATGTTCTCTGTCACTATGAAACTCCTTCTTACTTCTTTGCAAATTTCTTAAGTTTTTTAAGATTCTTAAAACGGTTGCTACTTCCACAATCAGTGCACGTTTTGGAGAAAATTGTGTAGTTTTCAAATAGCCACTTTTCACAGAATGAGCATTTTATCTAGTCCCATTTCTCTTTTGTTACGTAGTAGTATTCCTTATATTATTTACAGCAGTCACTGTCTTCATTTTTATCAGAATTGCTCGAGTTTGGATTGTGAACCATTTTCTTGAAATTACTCTTCCTATGTTTGGCTTTAATTTCCTCTTCTGGCTGACTGGCGAGCCTGTGACATCTTTCCATGGAGACTGCTCCTGACCCTTGATGGCCCTGCGTTTGATAATTTTGGTTGGGGGTTTTCCCTGAAAAACCCTGCTGGGTGTTGGGGAATCGGCAGATGCAGGAGTGAAGGCGTGCCATTTTAATACGTTCTTTTAACATGTAATAGGAGTAAATAAAATACATTATAGCAGGTAGGTGACAATTTTGTAGTCTTTCATTAATATACCAATGAGAACACAGTATAAAATTTGATGTGTGATAGGTCAACCAAGCGATTTAAAATATCAGTGGGGCGTCTTTACCTATCTTTCAGTGGGGCGACTCTACTCAAACGTGGAACACAGAAGCCCCGGCTGATCACGTGACTATGGCGTGGCTTGCGAAAGTTTGTAACGGTATAAGATAGTGCAGAAAAGTCCACTCTTCCTTCACGCAAACAGTTTGTAAAATTACTATACGCATAAACAAACAGAAAATTATTAAAATATAGCTCCCTGAAATATAGAGGGATAAAAATCACGCTACTTACATTGCAAAAGATTGTCAGGGCGGTGAGAACAACACAGCAACTGTGACTTGCACATACCCAGACTCACCAGTGGAAGACCTTCTAGCTGCATAATATGTGCAGCTTCCTAGGGCTAAGGTTTCGAAGTAATTATGGTGGGGCATCTTTGGCCAGTGGGGCAGCTTTACCCATTTTGCTATATCCACTATCATCAGAAACTGACAGAATTGTATCCATCATAATCACAAGCGTAACTTGGCTAATAACACGGGGGGGGGGGGGGGGGGCACCGGCCAAGGATATTGGGAACTTTATTTTACAAAGGAGTCGAATTTGAAACAGAGAAAGTAGGTCCCATAAAACGCAAGTTTTTCATTTTCTTTTTCCTATTCCTTATTTGCCATTATTCAAGTCAGTAGCCAAAAAAATTCCTAGGTTGGAAAAATATTGGGGGGCGGTATTTGCACCCTTGTCCCCCCCCCCCCAAAGTTACGCTTATGAACATAACCTTCGCCAAACAACTTGCAAAACTGATAGTGTTTATTGCTTCTTCCAGCTTCTGTCCTTTCTGCTGAAGTCATTATATAATGCTGTCGTAAGTGGTTTCAGCGATGTTATCTCCTGACTGGAATAGCATGAACGAGTTGTCGCGCGAAATTTAAGAGAAATTTATGGCTTTTAAATATAGAAAAGCAAAGTAAGTATCAAATAATGGAACACAGGGTACTTTGTGTCGGCCATTGTCTTCTCCTGAAAGTTATGAATATATAACAGAAACATAACAGGAGTAACGATGCTGTGTCAGAGGCGTTTCAGCTTCCTGGAGTAAAGTGGAAGCAGGTTGTGCCCAAAGCCATTCAATTGTTTTCCTGTCCTTGAGACTATCAGTTACAGGGACCGTGTTTGAAATGCTGAGGTATCAGACTTACCTATATGTGAAATTCCACTTGGAGAAATTTTGTGTTTTCAGTACAAGTTTTTCGTATTCTAGAAGAATATGTTGACCTCTGGTGAGTCACATTATACTCCTAAGCTTTGCTTCTTGTTAAATTATCAAAGTTAAATTCCGTGTTTAAAATTCTTCTGCCCTTTTGACCGATTTGTTAGGTGAGTGTTTAACATCATTTGCTTTGCAAGTTTATAGGCCACGAACTTGCAATAAAAATAAAAAGAATTTTCTTGCGCTGAGTAATATACAAACAGTGAAGGGAAGATAACGGATGACGAAATGTCAAGTGTGAAAGTTTAGAAGCCAAGGAAGAAAGATCCTTGTGGGTGACTGCTCCAAAAGGGAGCGCGGACTCTTTCTGAGCAAGTACATCGAAAACTGCTTCCATCTCAAAACTCTAAGAAGAAAATTATCCACAGTGGTTAACCGATACGGAACAGCAGGTATGATGCTCAAACGTGCTTGAAAACATCAGAACTTATACTGCAAAGGACATAATTAGTTGAAAAGTGTATGAAATCACAAACGAATATTTACTTCATAGCACAAGCCTGAATATACAGAACATTAATACCTAACACGCAGACTCTTCAACAGAAATCTTCCCGCGACGGGTTCAGTAATGCCATTATTTTACCCTAGTGAATAAAATTACCTGAAAGGGATCATTACCCCACTCGCATAATTGTCACATTTTGACAGAATTGGCAGAAAATCAGAAACAGGTGACACTTTCGTCAAACGCCACAGAAAGACGCTTGGAAGGATTAGTCCTAGATGGGAAGATAATAGTAAAATTAATGTAAAAGAAACGGGATTTCATTTCGTAGGACTAATGCAGTTTGTTCAGGATACTCTATATTTTGTGAGCATGAGTATTAATGAACCGATCCGAGTGGCCGTGCTGTCTAAGGCCGTGGCTACGTTGGAGCCAGAACCGACACAACACAACAGTCTGGACATACTCCAGAGAGGAAGCATAAATGGGCTGCTATATTGCTTACAGCAGCTTCTACACTGAACCCCATCCGACTGGAGTGTTATCTCTCAACCTTAACTCTGACCGCGAGTCGCAACTAGTGAACCCCGCTCCCATCTCCTGACAGCTTGCACTAGGTGATGTGAACGTTACATAATGTACACGTCTGATGATGATTGGGAAGAACTTTTGCTGATGGAGAGTAACCTTTGCTTGAAGTTCACCAAAAGCAGAATAGGGTGGATTCATCAGCTTTGGTAGTCAAGAACTGAGGGAGAATATTTTAAACTGTGCAAGATGTTGAGAGAATTTCCTGATAAGTTCGGAGAGTACTACAGAACGAACATACAAACTTCGGTTTGAGATCTGTGTTGTGATAATTTTTGTCTCTTTGGTCCCAAAGAGGCGGCATATTTCTCACAAGTTCTATCAGATAAGTTTTGTCCGCTGCATTCCAAATCATGTGCTTACTGCAGCAGGTGTCTGGCCAGATTGTCGGCTGGAAACAAACCTAGTTTGTTCCGAGCCGAGAGTCGGGAGTTGCTGGCAGAAAAGCGCCAGTCGGATCGGGTTCAGTGTAGCCGCTACGATAAGCAGCGCTGTAGCCCATTTTTACTTCCTTATCCGGAGTCTGTTCAGACTGTTATGTTGTGTCGATTCTGGCTCCAATCTAGCCACGGCCTAAGGCGTGGGTCTGCGGCCGCTCGCTTGCTGGGATCATGGGTTTGAATCCCATCGGGAGCATGGAGGTTTGTATCTTGTACAGTGGTTGTGTTGTCAGGTAGAGGTCTCTGCGACGGGCTGATCCCTCGTCCAGAGGAGTCCTACCGACTGTGGCGTGTATTTGAGTGTGATCAAGTGCAAATGAAAAACCCTCTACACCTACAGTGTTACAAGTAGGTAGAAGAGGGAAGGACTACGAAATGAAACGAAGTATTAATGAACTTTTATTGTCGGAATTATTTAACCTACTGATTATCACTTTCTGAAAATAACTTAACTTCATGGATGTAGTTAGGTAATAAGACTAAGTCATTTCTGTTCAACAGCAGGCATTTGTTGGATACAAATCAGACAACCTAAAGAACGCACATTGTCGTGTGGGGCCAGTTAAAGGAGTCAACTACAATGTCAGCACCGCTCACAAATTCTTAAATCAAAGCGATGAGTTATCACTTTGTGTTAGGAAATCAGGTTATATTATATAACAAAATATCCGAATCGAGGTGTAAGGACTGGTGAGCAGAGCTCTCTAACTTGTATACAGCAATAAATAAGTACCGGCATCTTCTATCATCCCTTGGGGAATGAAGAAAGGTGGAGGGAGATCTATTTTCCAAATGACCAACCAGAATTTAGTAGAGCAGTGCTGACTGTAAAGAAGATGTGGAAAGTCTGAGAAAGATCTTGAGGAGTTTCTCGTCGAGTAGCTTAAAGTAGTGTGAGGGTTGTTGGGACAGGCTGGATGGGGTGAGGATGATAGGAAGGGGAATGAGGTGAGGTGAGGTGAGGGTGGGGGTGGGATTCAACTTAGACCGTCCTCTGCAAGGTTCTGGAATCTCTAGGGGATCCTCCACACGGCACATCATGGTGGAAAGAGGAATGGATGGAAGGGGGAAGTAGTAGGGGGGATTGAGAGGAGGGAGTGGGAAATAAAAAGGAAGTAAAATGATGGCTGGTAGACGAGGAAGTAACGAAGAAGATAAAAAAGAAGGAAGAAGCTCCAGGGCGAGAGATGACGAGAACGGAACGGAGAGAAGATGGAATTAGATAAACAGGAGGTTTCGGAATATGTTTACCTAACAGAACTTGCTATGAACTGGCCGGCTGGGAGCGCACTTTCTTGAGAGGATATTAGAGCAACATGAATTTCTGAGATCTGCACTCTTCTGGGGTATAATGCAGCGTCGAGTGGTAATCCTTTACCGACGTTTCGGGACAACGTATCGGTCCCATCTTCAAGGGTCAAGAAGTCAAAGTCTTCTTTGACTTCTTGACCCTTGAAGATGGGACCGATACGTTGTCCCGAAACGTCGGTAAAGGATTACCACTCGACGCTGCGTTATACCCCAGAAGAGCGCAGATCTCATCAGCATCGCGGCGGAAGCCTGAAATCACGGAAACATGAATTTCTGTATTATTCGTAGGCTGATTGGGTGTAGACAGCCGGCCTACTTTCTGATGGAAGCAGTAGATCCCATTTCCTTCCGGTTTTCGGGAACAGGGGAGGGCTGTTATTGTCACAGTTTCGAAATATTCTCAAGACTTGATTAACGAACCTAATGACTTCTCTGATTTACTGGAGTTAGACTTGTCCTGATCCCTCCATTTTTGAATACTATAATTATGTACGCATGTTAAACCTGACGTTACTATGAGCATCAACATCTATTTTAGCATTTATCACAGCCTTGTTAACGTCTCTCGCATGTCACGTACCTATTTCCAACGCTACCACGATGACAGTTTTCATCATTAGACTTATTCATTTTTTCCTCTCGTCTTTCAATTTACCATGAAGAGCAGGATAAAAATACTCGCATATTAGATCAATCTATGACTAAGGTAAAGCAATATTTTTACCGCTTTAACGTCTTTCATCTCCGAGCTGCTCACAGAAAACAGAACGGTGTTAAATCAACAACCAACTAATCAATCAATTGCTTTGCAATCATCTCTGAAATGCCCGGTCCTGACAAAGGCTTCAGCTGTGGTGTCCACTGGAAACACCGGCTCCGACTGCCCATGTGAGAGAGAGACGACATGATGCTGTTCTGTACCCCTAATGATGCGGCATCCATGAGCTTTGTACAAAGAGAAGCGACAATAAGCGTGCGGCCCGAAAGCAGACGGTTCTAACTCCACGCAGTGCAGTTCAGCCACTCGGTACTCCACAGTACGTAACTGTTATTTGTAACAGAGGTGCCGCATTGTGGAGGTTCCGAAATTCTGACTGTAGTTTATCGTGCAGGTTCAGATACTACCCTCAAACAAGTGGTGGCCCTTTCATTCCTCAAGCGGTACAAAGCATCATTGACAGTCATCCCAAGATTCGATGTTATAAAGAAGTGCAGTGGAAAATATTTGAGCTGTATATAGCGTTGAATGGGCTGGAGAGATCATCATGAGTAGTGAGAAGTTAAAGATTTAGGAAAAAGGAAGCATAGCTTATTTAGAAGCACTGTGTAGGCCCTCGCCCAATTAGAGTGATTACAACAACAAAACGCCTCGAATCGGTGGAGTTGGAATTCCTTTATCCCCTGCATACAAGTCTAGAACAAGTGTTAAATTAAGGCATACGGGCCGAGAGAGGATTTGTAATGTATTTAAAGATGCAGGCCCTATGACCCCGAATCATCCGATAATGTTGAATGATAAAAGGTAAAGCTATCCCATTACAGGCCAGGACAGGTCCTGAGGGTTCCAGGAGGTTGAGGCTCTCAGATTTCCATCCAGTCGGCACATAAAGGTGGTAAGGTTGTCAGCCCTATGCACCGGCCACCTTTACCCCCCAGGAAATATTTCTGGAACTCATTTCTGTTAGAGACCGAGTCGACCCCAGGGCCATAGTGCGACCGAAAGGATTATGCCAATGAAAAATTCCAGTGACACCCCCGGGAATCGAACACGCGACCTTCCGGCTTGTAGCGCAGTGCCTCAACCAACTAAATTGGGAAGAATATAGAGGGAAGCGGTCGTGGCATAATTTAAGGTAATGTACCCGCCTCTACCTGGAAGGAATGATAAAAACCACAAAATATCTGTCAGAGTTGTCGGTGTCCTGGCTGAGAGTCGAAGAGGACGCCGCCCGAATACAGGTAAAGCGTTACCGCAGCCAAATTGCTCGTGTACGTGGAAGCAAAAACCCTACTCTTTGTTAACATCGGCAGTGGTAGGAGTGGCTGATTGGCTAGCTTAGCGAAAGAGCTACCTTTATTCTCAGTAAACAGCCTGGAGCATGCATTGGATGGGAAAAAGTCGGAGCTCGCAATTGCTCAGGTGGAGGTGCTGCAGAGAAGCGTCTGCTGGGAAAGAAGACACATTCTGTACATGTCAACTGTTTAACGAAATACACATACAACAAAGTCATTGCATTGTTACTGTCTCACCAGCAAATTGGACTTAAATTTAAGGAAGAAACTAGTAAAGTGCAACACTTCGAGCAGAGCTTTGTATGGTGCTGAAACGTGGGCACTTCGGAAAGTAGGTCAGAAATCCTAGAAAATTTTGAAATGTGGTGCTGGAGAAGAATGGAGAAGATCAGTTGGACCGATCGTCTGATAAATGAAGAAGTATTACATAGAGTCAAGGAGGGCAGGAACTACATACAATAAAAAGAAGGAAAGCTAACTGGATTGGTCACATCTTGCATAGAAATTGCCTTGTAAAACACGATGTTGAAGGAAAGACAGGATGGACGGGAACACGTGGAAGAAATAGTAAGCAGCTACTGGGTGACCTTAAGGAAAAGAGAAGATACTGGAAATCGATAGATGAAGCACTAGATCGCACTCTGTGGAGAATTTGTTTTGGACCGGTCGTAAAAAAATACAGAATGAATTACTTGTTACATGACAGGTGACACATATCAACTGCTTACCTACTATTTGACATTTTTATTACATGCTAAATGTACGAGACACAAGTACAAGTGAGCATCATTTATGAATTTACCCAGTTTTAGGTCTCTTCAGTGTGAAGAGCTTTCGATAATTTTGTACTGGCGATGCATGTGAAGACAAGTACAGTCAGATACGACCAGTCGTAAAGAATGCCTGAGGAGAAGAGTATCCTCCGTGGAGTACACATCTCGAGGTTTGTTTCAATGCAGGCTCTTGAGAATTTCTGGTTGTGACGCAGCGAGTTGGCCCGCCTGCATGTCTGCACTTCGCAGAAAGTAAAAACTCGAAGTTGTTAACAAACGTTCCGGCAGTTGGGGGCCGGGGTAGCTCAGTAGATATAGTGATTAGGCTACGAGATGAATAAACAAGGAATCTTGTTCGATTCCTGGCAGGTGCAAGAGAAACGCGTTCTTTAACCTAAAACGTCTAGACATGTTCTGGGGCCCACAAGGCATTCTACTCAGTAAATACTACCGGTTCTTTTCCTGTAAATAAAGCGGCCAGGACCTGAAGCTATTAGTCTCCATTTAATGCCGTTAGAATAGGGCGCTGAGGAGGATATTTGGGCCTAAGAGGGACGAGGCGACAGGGGGTGGAGAAGACTACATAACGAGGAACTTCATGACCTGTACTCATCACCAAATATTATTCGGATAATCAAATCGAGAAGAATGGGATGGGCGCTGCATGTAGCACGTATGGGGTAAAAGAGAGGTGCATACAGGATTTTGGTGGGGAGACCTGAGGGAAGGCGACCACTTGGGAGACCAGGCGTAGATGGAAGGATAATATTAAAGTGGAT
This sequence comes from Coptotermes formosanus, assembly GCA_013340265.1. Classification (NCBI taxonomy): domain Eukaryota; kingdom Metazoa; phylum Arthropoda; class Insecta; order Blattodea; family Rhinotermitidae; genus Coptotermes; species Coptotermes formosanus. Next base: position 4,375,126 of record BLKM01000729.1, on the reverse strand, counting down.
CTTCAAGAAGTGGAATGGGGGCATGGACTGGATTGAGTTGGCTCAGGATAAGGGCAGATGGCGGGCTCTTGTGAATGCAGTGATGAACCTCCGGGTTCCATAAAATTCGGGGAATTTCTTGACAAGCTGAGAGACTGTTAGCTTCTCAAGAAGGCCTCTGCTCCATGGAGTTAGTTAATAATATATGGAGTTATACTTCCACCAATGTTCCCTCTAAGCTGCACGGGTGTGCGGCCGCGCAGTGACTGAAATGCTCCCACGCACACTAAATTCTTGGCGCGAAGCTGGAATTTTAAATTTTCATTTTAAATATTCTTATTATGCACATTACAAAGAACTTTTAAAGTGCCGCGCTGTCGTCAGATCGGGTAAAAATCTTCTGCTCAGAGCAGTAGCAGGTCCGCGCAGCTGTAAAAAAATTAGAGGAACGTTGATCTCCACTCCCATAGATGTCTTCACGAAGTTGTGCTTAATTAGGCGCAGGAACTTTTTACCTTGACACCCAAACTTAAGAAGGTCTGACTTAACAATTAAGTCAGACCTGATAACAATTATCAGGCTAGGCTGATGCCGAGTTTTGCAAGTGAGCGTTCAGGGCATTTATAAACGTAACCTCACTATAGAGGGCCCGCATCCTGCAGTATGTCATTCGACTGCTCACCGGCTCAGGAAATCGTGACTGCACCGTAAAGTTGTTTCTTTCACACTCCGCAAGAAAAGTCCGGGTTATTGTCATAAATGGAGGCAGGGCAATTTCATCCCGAATTTGAACCATTCGCCACAAGTAATACAGACCTAATCGGAACAGTATATTTACCACAATTCTTATGATCTACAAAATATATTTGTTTGGTTTTAAAGGTACTTGAAAGCCATATGTCAACTCTAAAGCGGGAGATCACATATTAATCCTGAATGTGACATAGGCTACTTACTGACTGCAGAAAGGAGACTAAGTTTTCTAAATATCGCGTTATACAAAATTATGACATCACGATGCATTTTCAGATTGCAATTGTTTGCGTTATACATGAAAAGAAACCCTGATTAGGTCGCTGCGTTGAGGCTTTACTCGTCTTCATTCTAAAAGAGAGTTCATGAACACTCCTGGAGAACATACACATCCCGAAAATGAAAACACTACCTTTCTTTGAAATGTCGATAGCTATTCACGAGTTGAAACAGCGTAACAGCCCAGAAGACTTGAATGTTCTTCAAAACCGCTGTAACAAGCTGCTATTGTCTTATTAGTCAAATAAACCACAAAAATCTCTTCCATTTTAAGTGGTTCCCTTATCGTAACTTTACGTCGCGTCGTCAGGTTTCAGGTGAAGAAGACGACATTCAAATATGGAGGAAGGATGTAAAAATCTTTAATAAGCAATAGTGGATATTCGACAAGGAGTGGTTCCCGAGCGTGGTTGTTTGGCAAGAACTATGAATCCTCATCGTAATGTAAATTTCTTGTTACGAAATATTACAAAGGACATCGAGCTAGGAGGGACTCGTTTGAATGACCTAACTAAACAACGCAAGAATGTTAAAATGTGGCAGGCGCAGGACAGATATGAGAATTGTCGGCATTTTAGTAGCGAAACCGGAAGAGAAGAGATCCGTTGAGAGACTAACGTAGATACGAGTATATTAAGACGGATCTTAGAGAAATAGGATATGAGGATATGAGCTGGGTTTATCCGTTTCTTGATTAGTTACTTAAGGACATTGGTGGTTTATTTAAAACACGTTTTCATGATTTGCCAGATTAGTTTACTCTCCACTGGAAAACTAGACTCCTGTTGCTGGCTGCCTTTACCGAAATATGGCCAGCAGATAGTGGCAGATACATGGCTTACTGCCACAGTGGTAGGAAGCCATCATTATGATCATAATCATCATCGTCATGCACTGTGTATTGAAGGCTTTGTGGTCCACCCGCCCGCCCGCTCCTGTATCCATTGATGTGTGGAGTTGGGGCGTCCATAATTTAAACTGCACCGTTAATGTAACGGTACTAGATGCAGCACTGTGCGACAACTGGGTGTGCTTCAGAGCAAGGGTGGATCACAGACAGCTCCTGTCTGAGTCATCTTTCGCATCAACTAGGAATTAAATCCCATTACAACCAGAAGCATGTACAGAAAATTGTGTCAAATGTATTAGGGTAACCCGATTTCAGAAATAAAGGTTTGGGAGATCCAAAAATCTGAATATAAAGGCTGCGTATTTCTGTAATTAATTACTTATTCTAACATCTGTACAAGTCAGTGGAAAACATTCTTGATATTAGGAAAATTGTTTATCTCTACTCCTTAAAGTTTTGGACACGGAAATATAAAATAAAGTAGAAATCCGCCATAAAGTCTTTATAGCAGTAAATACAGTGAATAATCTTTACTAGTGTGTTGGTTTCCATTACAGAAACTGTCACACACAAAGGATCGGCGACAGGGCTTCAACCGCCCCCCAGGACACTAAGTAAACACGAAAAAATTTTTCGTTTGAATAGTTTTATATGTTTTTATTTTTTATTTTTGTCAGTTTTATGATAATGTTGCAAACGTTAGTATTAAAATTGCATTACGCCGCGCAATTACTGTCTTCTTGCACATCACCAGAAAACTGTCTGTATCGGCTGTGGTTCAAAGGCCCACTCTCCTTGACAAAAAATATCATGGGTTCACGTCTGTGACCCATGGTTTTTACACTAAAGGAAGAACAAAAACTGCATATACATTTTCTGCAAAATAACTGGGAAAGGTAAGAATGGACAGTGAGAGATTTCCTACCTCATGCCTTCATCCAGACAGTTAAACAAAAAAAGAGTTCCGTTAAAGTCACACAAGTTGTATGTGGGCGTGCAAAATTAGAAGTTAACTAAGCGTAATGTATCTTATTTCGAAATTCGTTACAAAAAAAAAAGTGAAATCGTATCTTATAGTGTGGTAGTGATAAAACAGTAGGTTTACTGTGTACCTATCTCCAGAAGTTTACAGTCGCTGATATGGTAAATTTCTCTTGTCTTCTATGTAAGTGTACGTCTCCTTACGCAGTTCAGAACTTGCTGACATTCGGCTCTGTTCTGAGCCACAGTTACATAGAATCGAGTTGGCGAACACAAGGTCTCAGTCTCAAGACTCGACCTTACCCAAAAAGGTCGATTTCTTTTCTTCCATTTGACAAAAATGTGAACATCAGGTTGTTACAACAGTTCGCATTTCACATACACTACAGGTCTTCATTATCATCTGCATCCGCCCTTGTCATCCTATCATCATCAATCTGGAATCACAAAACCTGCTCGTTGATTGCTACCGGTTCTAATATAGTCTACGTAAATAGATCCAGTTTTTATTAATAATCAAAAGAATTAGGTGAATTTTACAAAACGTAAATGATGCCATCACTGATTGCATTTTGATTATAAGACAAATTTCATTGTTGTTGTGCACCATACATTTCAGTCTTCTTTCCAAATTAAGACAGAAACGCGTGCCAAATGGAACATTGTCTTAATATAATCAGTTTTCTCCACTCAATTTCAAACTTTAAAATGATTTTTGAATTTCACGTTTCTTCCATTTATTCACAACTCTTCACATATGTGTCATATATACGGGTATGTAGGCACAACTCACTTGTGTGACACTTGGGCCTGTCTTGCTTGTACTCAGCAGATGAGTGGTGCGTAGCCTAAAGCGCAGGGGAGAGGGCTCAGAGGTTCGGAAAGCAGAGTGTCCATCATGGGCCATCCATACATTACAGATGTACTTACTGCGCGTGTAAACCGACCACCTGCCTGGGGAAACCAACGCTTGCCTGAGCCTTTCTGATGCCAAACAATGGTCAATAGGAAAAGTTAGTAATATCTGCCGCTTGCTGGGATGGATAAACAGCCAAAAAAATCTAGGAATGAAATGAAAAAATGTAATACACAAATCGCATCGTCTACAACTCAAATATTTATAGTTAAACTTCACTTAGTAGAATATTTTTTGGCCTCAATAACGGCCATCATCAGGTACAATACGTGATGATGGCCGTTATTTAAGCCGAAATATGTTGTAATAAGTGAAGATTAACAATAAAGATAGGAGTGTGAACTGCGATCTGTGTATTTCATTGTTTTATTGTATGAATGTGCAACGGGATGTATAAACCAAAGTTTACGATAGGAAGAAAGCTGTAGCAGCAAGACCACTAGATGATATGCAGAATGCTCTAATTAAAGGCAGTATTAGGGTTAAGTAGTGTTCTGCTGAGAAAGTGTTTGGCCCAGAAGTTATCTTTACACTGAAGGGGGCAGTTGGTAGTAGCACAGATAACCAAAAATGTTCATTCTTTTACAGGAAAGTATAGAAACTGAATTCTGCTGATTATCTTGTTCACAGAGCGCGACAGTGAGCGCCACTCTTTGCCACTTGAATGTAACGCATATTCCCATATTATATGGTTTTGAAATGCATTTCAATATTATGCCTTTATCTAGAAGGAAGCAATGTCAAATGGACAGTCTGAGTTTAATAGGTAATGTAAGCCATTTGTTAGTTTCGGCTTGTTGAATTTTCAAGCGGAAGGCTCGGAGCGAGTCGCTTGTACTACAGTGATAGTAACAGCGAATTTGCATGTGGAACAAAAAAAACACCCTGCCCTTGCCCCGCAAGTACAAAGTAGGCCCGTCCGCCAGCTCCACTCGGTTCTTCACCGATCGTATACCAACAAATGGCTTTACCACAAATAGGCCTAAAATATAATCAAATACGAGTTTTTTTATATGTTGCAGTGACATACTGGTTTTTCAGTAAACATGTTTCTGAAACACACTGTACCTGCACTCCTAAAAATATACAACCTAAAAGGCGTTAAAGAATATGTTTTAGTTATTTCACGCCGTAAGCGCAGATGAAGTGAATATTATACCCGGGGCAGAAAAATACAAGTGATTCAAAATGTTTAATCAAAATGTTCTTAGAAAAAACATAAAAAAGAAGAGGAGAAGGAAGACGAAGAAGACGAAGAAGAAGAAGAAAAAGGAATGTAGCGACAGAATGTACGTACTACAGGCGGAGAAAAAAATTTTCGACTCTGAAGGTTCCCAGTCACTGCCTGCTCGTCCTTCTGGTTAAGGTATGCTGCAGACAAAGTGCAGAGTTGGGAAGTAACAAAGATGAAGTTGTGGAGTGTGAAGTGTTTGAGATGCAGCAAAGGGAAGACCTGTGCGTGTGGGCTGAGTTTTGAATTATGTGACTGGAGGACCAATGCCGACTGTGGCTTGGGCGTATACGACCCTTGACCCCACAGTGAAAAATGCATTCAGTCTTCTTTGGGTAGTTCACTGCATGGATCGCCACGTGGTAAAAATACGTCGACATGGAAACACCCTGTGATGTTTTGGCGGGAAGAATTTCAGACAAGCACCTTTCAAGGTTTGTGCAGACTTACACAGTTTTCGTTTTCTGTTACCTTTATTATCATAAGCGTAACTTGGCTAATAACAATGGGGGGGGGGGAGGCAAAACTCACCATGGGTATAGGAACTTTATTTTACAAAGGAGTCAGGTTTGAAAGAGGGGAAAATTTGGCCCATAAAACGCAAGTTTTACATTTTCTCTTTTCTGTATATTTTTTATTTGCCATTATTCAATTCAGTAACCAAATAAACTATTCCTAGGTTGAAAAAATATTGGAGGGCATTTGCTCCCCCTTGCCCCCAAGTTGCCTTTATATTTATTATCAAAATTGTATCCTTGTATTCTCTTTACTGGAATGTTATTTAGGACTTCAGCACGTTGATATTTCTTGCTTTGTTCTCTTTTAACACTTTGCTGAGTGTATATTATGCGGACTGTAACAGATGAATGATCAAAATTTGAAATGTTCTCATAAAGTGAGCAAATTATTTGCCAGAGGGAATTCGGTATTTGAAAGCGAAAATTTGTGTGCAATTAACTGCGAGAATTTAAGGATCTTGATGACTGGGGAGAGGCCATGGAATAATATCATTATCAGAAAATATGCTGTGATATGTAAGGCCAAATTTCGTAAGATTGAAATCGAAGTATTCCATTTGGAGAAATGACAACTATAAAATATGCAGATGATGAAAATTACACAACACCATGCTGATTCTATATCGGGCGAACATGATTACTTTCTTGGAAAATGCAAATTGCTTGTTCAAAATGTAGCGTAAAAGGCCCGCACACAGCATCACCTCCAGGCTGCATTCTGTGTGTCGTACAGTATGCGGTGCATATGAGAGGGGAAAAAACACTGTCGTCTGTGGTATAATCTAAAGCCTAAGGGACTCATGACTGTGCAAAACTAGCAAAACTCTTCTAGTTGCAGTTGGGCAAACTTCCTGCAACGTAGAAATGTAGCCGAGGCAGAAATGTGTCTCCCTTTTCTAAGAAGCTTCGCACTGTGTAGGAGGTATATCAATAAGCCGTTTCTGCATGTGTTTCAGCGCAAATGTGAGAAACGTTGGATTGAAGAAACCAGCTACATTGCTGCCCTTTCTTCACTAATAATTGTTTTCACTTGTGTGTTTGCTATTGTAGGAAAGAATATGGGAAGTATTTGCATCGAAGTCTCTAATCAGTATAAAATATTAACACTTCAAAGATTAAAAAATGTAAGGGTACTTCTGTGTCCAATGATCTACAGTATCCCAAAGAGCACTGTTGTATTTAAAGGTCCTCAGGCTTCGCCCGCTTGTCCTTCTGGTAGGGCAGTATTAAGACGAAGGTGGATTAAGGTCATTGGTTGAATGATTTTTCCCATGGCTCGACAGCCTTAATGGGCCAGGGCCTCCTCATTATTGAGGCTTCACGATCACACTCAGACACACCACACTCGGTAGGACTCCTCTAGACGAGTGACCAGCCCCTTGCAGAGACCTACACCTGACAACACACAACACTGGTGGGATTCGAACCAGCAATCCCAGCAAGCGAGCGGCCGCAGACCCACGCCTTAGACCGAGCGGCCACTGGGATCGGGGGTGGAATGATACCAAAATGAAAAGCAAATTAGTAGAACCTGAACCTGTTATAGTGCCACTTTTTCAACCATAGACCTAAATCAGAATGACCTGCGATCGAACCCGGGCCTCCGCTGTGAGAGGCCGGCGACTAAACGCCTGATCCATGGCACGGTAATTTACAGACTATAATCACTGTAAAGCGAATGACCTGCGATCGAACCCGGGCCTCCGCTGTGAGAGGCCGGCGACTAAACGCCTGATCCATGGCACGGTAATTTACAGACTATAATCACTGTAAAGCCTATAAGTATAAATATGCTGGTTCTACCTCACGGATAACACATTGTGCTTTCATTAACATACAGGGAAGCCATCAGTTTGTTGCGTCATAAGGCACGTACATATAAATATGATACACTGTGTGGCAAAAGTGCGGAGTTCCTTAATGCTGCAGCCGGTGGTACGCATATTTACCAGGGGGTTTTAAAGAGTTAATAACTCTCTACCTTCTACCCTCAGTTTGAACCGTGTTGTGAAGAAGCGAATCATATATTTTGTGGTAATCTATAATTTCCCTCACTACAGGGTATAAACGTGTCATATGCGGACGACTGAATCCCCTCGTACTAGCAATTAAATTGGGTTCTCGAAAACGCAGAATTATACCTAGATATCTGCCAATAAATCCATTGCCCATTTCTCCTCCCCTGCTGCTCTCTTTTGAAAAGTGTATGCAAAATAATTCTTCTTCCAAAATCACAAGCCTGTTGTTTTAACATTTATCATGTAACAGCAAACAGTAACGTGCCCATGAATTTTAAGAAGTCTATGAGTTGTTCATTATTTAAACTGACACTACATGTTCCTAATTTCGTTTCCTAAACGACCCGTTTTCACAAGTCTGTACAGCGCTGCTTATAGTTACACAAATCAAAGATCTTAAAGCTGCTTCCTGAATCATTTCCGTCGTATAATGTAAATTCCTGCCCACTTTACTTTGTATATTAGGGACACAGTGACAGGCGTTTATACATCTGAGTATTTTAGGAACACAGTGAGATACCTTCATACGGTTTTGTATGTTAGGAACTCAATGACAGGGCCCTACACAGCTTGGGACATTAGGAAATCAGTGACAGGGCCTCTACAGGGTTTGGGATGTTAGGTAATCAGTGACAGGACCCTACACAGCTTGGGATATTAGGAACTCAGTGACAGGGCCCTACACAGCTTGGGATATTAGGAACTCAGTGGCAGGGCCCTACACAGCTTGGGATGTTAGGAACTCAGTGACAGGGTCTCTACACAGCTTGGGATATTAGGAACTCAGTGACAGGGTCCTACACAGCTTGGGATATTAGGAACTCAGTGACAGGGTCTCTACACATCGTAATATTTGTATAATTTTTAACTCTCCATCATTGTATAAACACGACAATTTTAACCGTCTAAGAAATAGCTTACATTTTACCTGTGTTTTTGTGGGCCATTAAATTAGGTCTTAACTGGCTTTTTATTCAGGTGCAAGCAGCGCTCGAAACTGAGGCGGTACTCGTATGAAATCCAATTTCTCCAGCGAAAGTTTAGATGTCTTTGTGTACTTACCTGACCCGTAAAAATATTCATCTTTCATTAGAAAATCATGGCCATATTTCTCTTTTCCCTGGTCGACCCAATCTGAAACTCCCAATTCGCATCGTCTTGTCAAGTTTTCTGCCTCTACGTTACCATAAACATCTTCTATATTCCGCTACGCATTCTACGTTTCCTGCACGTTGTATCTTCTAGCATATAATTTGCTGAAGTCCACATTTTTATGATTTTATCCATCATCCCCTTTAACTTTTCTCACTTGCCTCCCAGTATTCCTTTCAGCGCCCTGTTCGAAGAAACTCTGAACGTGCCTCATGTTTTTATCCTGGGCCGCGGCGTTTTACGTGCGAATTTCAGGTTGTATACCGTCCGTGTGATGGCGGAATGCGGCTTGCCTGAGGTCTGTAGAAAGAAGAATGTTTACTGCACTTAATTAGCTAACACACATTAACTATTAGGCCGGTGGACCCTGAAGATTTGTAAACATATTTTGTCTATGACGGTGTTTCGGAATATATGTACATATATTTATGTGTAACTTAAGAGTCTAATAATCTTCCTGGCGCTTGTATGTTTTTGTTAAAATAGGGATTTTTTTTGAACAGTTAACGGGCTGGAAGCTGCCCTACCGTTGTTGTCAGTAAATACATCGCGCGGCCCGCAGACATACGGATTTATGATCATGTGGCCTGCTACTAAACACCTTGGACGCCTCTATCTTGCTGAAACACACGAAGTTTCATAGCCGCAAAGAACAGGTAAAGTACACACCTTGGAACGACAAACCAAAAATGCGAAAGCTAGCAAGAAAAGCTACAAGACTAGCAAACCTGCACGTCCACTACTCGTAATTCTCCATTGGGACCCAATGAAATATTGCGACCTCCGATCATATACGCATCTGAACTGCCCAAAACAGAAATACAAATACATAAAGGTTATTATTATTTCAATTGTAAATAAGAAAGGAATCTACTTTGTGATTTTTATATTTTCTATATTTTTACATGTTTTTAAAAAGAAAATTTTATTGTAGTATAATCTTAGTGTAATAAGAAAGGGAGGCCTCCGCCTGTTCACTTGTTCCTGGAAATTGTATTTTGCCTGATGATGGACGCCGTGTGCGCCCGAAACGTGTAGCAGTGTTAATAATAAAGAGATGGAAAACGAGAAGTTGTGTTGAGCTTTTCGATACAGACTAGAAATGGTTATGCAGACATGCAAGGGGACTGGGAACCCAAAGATTACAGTTCTGTACACTTCATCTTTAGAATTTCAGATAGGAAGCACGGAGATAAATTATATGTTCAAGCAACTGTTCATTAAGTTTAATGAAACAAAGAAACGACAGCATGTACTTTCCTCACTCGGCAAGTCTCTTGTGCCCACTGGGACAGATGTATGTATGTGGAATTATAGTTGGCCTCTCTTATCGCAACATCTACCCCGTTGCATATACAAACCCTTTTGTGTGAGACTTTGTCTGCATAATTATTGGAGAGATACCCTGGATACTGCCCATTATAAGCTCAAACTTGCATCACTTTACCATGTTCACCAGCGCACCCCCTTTGGGTTATCCTATCTTTCTGTTCAGTTTCTTTAAATACTGAATCATGTCATAGTGTTTCATGCATTTACATTAATGTATGAGGTAACAGTATACCTGCTATGCACTGCAAAAACCGGATCAGTTTCCATGTTTTTTTATTGTACTAACTCGAATATTGATATACATGTACTCTTAAAAACGAAGTGCTTTTAGTAACGGATTCAGTACGACAACAACAGATGGTGACTGAAAAATGTAGCAAAAATATTATCGCTATTGGTAGTTATGATAAAGTGTAAAGCAATCCCAATACAGGTCCGGACAGGCCCTGAGGTTTGCAGAAGTTTGAGGCTCCCAGATTTTTAGACAGCCGGCACATGAAGGTGGTAAGGTTGTCAGCCTTACGCACCGGCCGCCTTTACCCCCAAGGAAATATTCCTGGTACTCATTTCTGTTAGAGGCTGAGTTGACCCCAGGGCCATAGTGCGACCGAAAGGATTGTGTGAATAAAAAATTCCAATGACACCATCGGCAATCGAACCTGCGACCTTCCGGTTTGTAGTGCAGTGCCTCAACCAACGTCTGAACTGCCATGGCTCAGGTTGTTAGTCTCCAGTCTCTGCAGTCTCTCACCATATGGGATTCAGGGTGGACGAAATGGCACTGCAACATGATTTTCTTCGAGTACTTCTATTTCACTCTCTGTGTCAATTCAGTAGTTCTTCTTACCCACAATTCATTCATCTACCGCCGACGCTATACAGTATCAGCTATAGACGGCGTTTTTAAATAAGACCCTTATCTCCTTTCTCTGTCTGTCTCTCTGTAACGAGAGTGGCCACGTTAACGCATCAAGTTCGAAGACTTGGAGAAAAATAACTCCATGGGGTTGAAAAGTTGATAACCCCTGAGTTAGTAAAAATTCCTTGCTCTTTATAGAAGCCAAAGGTGTACAGCCGCGTTCACAACCGCCCACCACTGGCCTATACCCTGTGTCACATAAAACCCGTCCACATGCACGGTCGACTCCTGCACTATTCATCTACGCCAAAATATCAACAGCCCCTTTCCTTTCGATGGCAATTTTACGAGCCTCTTTGCTTCTCGTTCCTGTCCTGCACTTGCTTTCCCCCGCCATCTTTCGCACTTGAAGGGAAGATAGCAGTAAATCATCAACTTACACGCAATAAGCCTATAGCTGAAGTCTGAGGAGCTTTATCTGCTGAAAATTAGATCAGAGCAGTTAAAGTGAACTAATCGACATTACGCCTCACGTCAGAACTACGCTACATTACACACACACACACACGCACACACACATATATTTCACGTTTATGCGTTTCATTGCCTCATTAGGCCTCTGTAAGGAAGCGGCTGAAGTATGAGTCATTCTTTGCTGGACTATAGGCAAGAAGCACGGCTGAAGGAAATCGTGACTAAAGAAGGATCCAAGATGCAGGTATGAAATTCCTTAGAGCCGTTAAAAGACGTAACAGGGAAGATGCAATTAGAAATGAAAATATAGTTAAGACACGAATTGCGAATAAATTATGTGACAAATGTAAGCGGGACCTGCGGTAACTGGGCGGGGGGGAGGAGGAGGGGACAAACTGAAAAAATGAAAGGTAAAAGATCTGGAAAGAAAATTATTAAACACGATTCGGTGGGTAGAAGCCAGAACAGACTGTAACCTAAACCGTGAATGAGCAAGAGGAACGTAAGTAACAGGTAGTTACGGAAGTGGCTGGCTGCCTATGGACTTGAACACCTTTACAGAGTAAAGCAGTCCCGTTACAGACCTGGAGAGACCCTGAAGGCTCCAGGAGGCTGAGGCTCCAAGATTTCCAGACAGTTGACACTTGAAGGTGGTAAGGTTGTCAGTCGTACGCAGCGGTTGCTTTTAGCCCCCAGGAAATATTCCTGGTACCCATTTCTGTTAGAGGCTGAGTCGAGCCCAGGGCTATAGTTCGGCCGCAAGGATTATGTCAATGAGAAATTCCAATTACACCATCGGGAATCGAACCCGTGAGCTTCCGGCTTGTAGCGCAGTGCTTCCACCAACTGTGCCACCGCGTGCCCCTCCATCTTTACAGAATACAGTGACTTTCTGCTCATCATAACGTTCATAGTGGTCTGGAGGTAAGCAAATGGGATCTGCCTTAGGGTTAAAGTGATCGGAGCGTGAAAGTGATCACTTTGTTCAACGTGGTGTCGAGGTTACATCAGCATGGAGCGTTACTTCTACCCCATCATATAGCTATCTTCATGCCGTGCGACTAACACAGGGAGAGCAGGCTTTTACTTTTAATTGAGAGAAGTTAATCACTTATAAAAGCTGGTGGCCATCGGTTATGGGAATGGATTATAAAGCACATCATTCAAGAAACTAATATTTTTTATAAGTCTCTATACTTCCTTACAGGCTTTTTGGCGCGTTCGCAACCCTGCGGAGCGTTTACTATAATGGGTTTGTTCATACTTCTATAGGCATAAAGTACAGTCGAACCCGGTTATAATGACATCGGTTTATACGACACCTCGCCCATAGCGTCAGCTATTCTGTGGTACCAATTAATTCGTCACTGTTAACCGTAACATTATACTCCTCGGTTATCACGACACTCGTTTATAACGACACAAAATATTCATTCCCTTTTGTGGCGTTATAACCGAGCTCGACTGTAATTCGAACATTTGTCAGCGGATTTTTATCAAATTTCACACTGGGGGGATTAATTATAATGTTTAAATATTTTTTAAATCGGAGGCAAATAACGGACACTTTACATGAAGACCTGCCTGCGTCTCTGAAAGTATTTGAAGAGTAAAAAGGCTAAATATTTGGCAAAGCTAAAATTAATAGGACAAAGTTGTAAAAAGGAATCAAATACATTTTATTCCAAATACACTTTTTCTCTAAGTCATATGGTTTTCAGATAATTGAACAAAGGACGTTGTGCATAGGCTTATATTTTCTGACTTCTTGATAATCGTTTCGGTACAGGAGAAGGTCCAAATATGGGCTACCATTTGGTTTTTTTGTTATCTCCCGAAGGCTACTGCATCAATTCAAAAGAAAAACACGCTTATGCACTCAACGGTCCATTTGTCTTAAAGTTTTAACGTTACCATTACAACAATTGTAATGAAATTTTGAAATTTATGATTTTTACAAAAACCGGACGAATCAACCTGCCGAAAAGGTCGGGTCCAAACATATTCCGTTACACACACTATAAGCAACTATCTGGTATAATACATATGTACCTTAAATATGTGTAAATATAACTTACGTATGCACGATTGTACTACTGGCTCTTTTGTATATATTCTCTTAAATTCTCATCGTTTTTGTACCATCATTTCTGATGCAGTTGAAACCGCCACGAATCGATACTGCAATATCGGATCAGTTATCTGCATCGCTTCAAGCTATGGATGCAGCGGAGCGCGGGAGGATGGGGTTTGTGCATAATCTCGTTATTTATTTAAATTATAAGCTGTGTAGTACATACCCTACCCTGGATAGATTAATATAGCTTTGTGCCTTTGCCTAGATGATGTGAGCTTATATAGTCTATTTGCCTGCCGGTACTGATGTAGGTGACGCCCGGATGTAACTAGTATGCTACAGGGAGGGAATGCCGAGGCATAACGCAGGGAAATAGCTTGAAAAGTATGGTAATGGAGTGTAGTAAATACTACGAGAATTTGGAAATTGTCTAGTAATGCAGAATATTCAAAATGTTGGGGAAAACAATCTAAAGAGATAACGTGCGTGGCTTAGGCCTAATGTAAAGATAATATTAAAGGGAGACTTAAGGAATATATTGGAGGGCGATGATTTAATTCACCTGGCTCAGAATATGGCTACTGTGTTAGGCAATTAGGGACGCAGTGACAACATTTTAGGTTCCATACAAAGCGGAGAATTCCTTGACTACAGAGCAGTATCTACGTTTATTTTTTTGGACACTGTCTGTTTCCTTTATCATACCACCGTCCAGTAAAAAAACAATATGTGTGACGGAAATGAAAGCCTTATTTAGCAAACAAATATGCAAGTAATTAAGACAAAGCTATAAAGACAAGCAATAACCTAATCCCTATTTGGAAGATGGTAGAAAAGACTAACGGAATGGTAGAGTCTGCATCAGCTATGTATAGACTCAGAAGCAATGGATTAGAAACGTGTACATCATCAGCCTCTGTACACAGCAATAAACGAAATGTGTCGCGTTGAAGCGCGTATAACAGATGCATGTGGTCTCTAGGAAAAGCACGAACGAAAATCGGTGTACGGCCGATGTGTTTAGACCCAAAAAGTGCAAATGTAGACATGAACAGCGCACTGACACAGCAGACGTCAAAAATTGTCATGTAGCAAGGCTGAAGTGTGTGCAACTGAATACAGGTACAGAAATAGTATAAACGTCTACATCAGATGCGTCCAGACACAAACAGACATGGTGCAGACGTGTACGTTACCTGTTTGTAGATACAGAAGTGATGGTAACTTTTGTATCAGCTGCGTGCGGACACGATAAATGGGAATGAAAAGTGCAAATCAGCTGCGCGTAGACGTAGCAGTGGTGGAAACGTGTATATCAGCTGCGTATAGACACAAGAAGGAAGAAACGTGTACGTCAGCTGTGTATAGACACAGCAGTGGTAGAAACGTATATATCAGCTGCGTATAGACACAAGAAGGAAGAAACGTGCACATCAGCTGTGTATAGACACAACAGTGGTAGAAACATGTATATCAGCTGCGTATAGGCACAAGACGGAAGGAACGTGCACATCAGCTGTGTATAGACACAGCAGTGGTAGAAACATGTATATCAGCTGCATATAGGCACAAGACGGAAGGAACGTGCACATCAGCTGTGTATAGACACAGCAGTGGTAGAAACGTGTATATTAGCTGAGTACAAGCACAAGAAGGAAGAAACGTGACATCAGCTGCGCATACGAGTATATACAAGACGGATGAAACATGTATATCAGCTGCGTATGGGCACAGCAAAAGTGGATAAAACTCATCAATCAGATGCGTACAGACGGAAAAAGAGGAGTGAAGAAAGTGTGTATTAGCCGTGTGTAGAAGTAGCAAGAAAAATGAAACGTACATGAGCTGCGTATAGACAGAGGAAAGGTAAATAAATCGTCAGAAGGAACTGCGTGTACGCAAAGTAAGTGTGAAAACGTGTATTACCAGCTGCGTACAGACAAGCAAAATTTGATAAAACATGTGAATCTGCGGTGCATAGGAAAGAAAAACCGGAAAACTGTAAAGAAGCGTAGTGCAGGCACAGCAAGACCGGACACCCTTTCTTTTATCGTCTTTGGATAGACATGGCAGGAAATTTTAGTGCATTCTGAAGTAGGACCATATATAGGGAATCGTAAACGTCATAGACATGAGGTGCTATGTAACCCACAGGAACAGAGGTATCTTAAAGATATACTAGAAAATTAATCAAGATACTGGCAGTTGTTTATGGAACACTAAAGTTCATTACCGTTTTCATAAAACCCCAACACACGAGCTATGCTGAGCAATATAAATGCATTTTCAGGCTTTCACGGCGACAAAATTGTATGAACTCTTCTCGGGCTGATAGCCGTGTCAATTGATTGAAAACCTC
>BLKM01000729.1:4238524-4358987 GCA_013340265.1 Coptotermes formosanus | reverse complement strand
ACACTCAGTCTCCATCCTCACTTTCCCTGAGGATGGAGACTGAGTGTGTCTCTGAAACGTCGGAGGTTTTTAAATAATTGACACGGCTGTCAGCCCGAGAAGAATTCATACAAAAAAATGCAGTTCACGTTCCCACATTCTACTTCGTCAAAATACTCGTATATTTAATATTTCGATCACACATACGACCTGTCTCCAAAGTTTCCTCTCCTTCAGGTTTTCAAACTAGAATTTTGCGGGAATTTCTCATTTTCCAAACGCGTGCTGCAGACCCAGCCGATTTCAGTGAATAGTTAACGTGAGATCCTCATTCCACATCGCTTACAGCCTTCAGGTACTTTCTCTGTTTTGGGTTTCCTGTCAGTATCTCATTGTAAGACGCCACCACATACCAATCGAATGAGAGATCAATTTCACAGTCATATAAAACAGGAGCTGGAATTATCACTTTAATATTTTACCTGTACATTCTTGGATGGAAGACGCGAAGATAAAAGGGGAACGAGATGCCTTATAGTTAAAAACGCAAGACAGTCATCTCTGACAATTCTAAAAATGGTCTTCGATATCAAGCTATTCTGTCTCTGTCCCTAATAGTTAATATTGCAACTTAGCCTGGTTGCAGTCATGCGACGCAGGGCGTTTAACTGAAGAAGGATTCCCACAATAACCAGTACCCTATACCGTAGGACTGTCATTATTTTATCTTCATATCGAAATTTGTCTGCTTTTCTTTCTCTTCCATTCCTGACGTGATGCCTTTCAGCCATGTGAGGGCGTGCGCTTGGCTTGTGCTGCTGACGGGGGTTACTGTGTGGCTTGTTACAAACAACACGAACTAAACGCGATGGTCGATGAGTTCAAGAAAACCGAAGTTGTTGAAAGAGGAAATGATGTCTGATTTGGTGTTGATTTCTTTCGTTCTATTTTTTTCTGCTTCTGGTATCCTTCTTTCTCTTTCTATCAACCCGAGGAGTCTTGATGTTTGAGACAGATGACTGCGGTAGTGTAGGACGAAGTTCGTTCAGTTGGGCAAATCAACTTGTGCGCTGTTGCATTATTGCGCGTTTCCTCTACTTCTCCCATTCCTATCAAAGTCCCGATAACGGGGCCTACCTACGATGGTACAGGATAGCCGAAGAGTTAAATAAACTCTTAGTTAATGTGCGAGTAGACAGGCCGAGCTATTCCTTAGAAATTCTTCCAGTGTCATTTTATTATCGAAGTGTCAAAAATACCAAAAGGATAGAGTAGCGCACATATTTGCATCTCTACTTGTGAATCCTTGTTTAAAACATGAAATGAGAAAATCATGACATGCTGCACCCTTGGCTCTGACAAGACGGGCGTCGTATAATAGGTAGTACTTGTATCCCTGCGAATAATTCGCACGTGGAAACAATAAAATATTTAATAAACAAAATTTGATTTACATATTTCAAACTTTAACAGCACTTCTCGATATGCAATATATTACGCTATCAGTCTGTCATTTTCTATACGCTGTCGATGGCCTTCGATAATTGCAACAGCGACATTGCCAAATGAAATGGATAGGGAAAATGCCACATAGAGCTGGGCATGGGTAAAAAACAGGCGATAGTGGATATATTCCAACACGTCTAAACGTCTGCTCTTGAGTCTTGTTGATTGTCATAGGAAGGGCGATTTTGATCGGACATCGTCTTCTGCACAATTTGAATGGAATGGTAGGATAGACATGACTGAATGCTGGGTGTAAGGACAGTTTTTCTAAAGCCAGTAACTTGCGCTGCTGTGCAGTGCTGGTAGAAGCCTCTTATAACCATGTGCTGCCACCACCGGAGGCCGAAGGATGCTAACATATTTTATGTACTTCACATAACTTCTGGGAGAGGCAGCACTATCAATTTTTGACGTTAGCTTTTTGATAAAACACGTTTTGAAAAGGAGTTAATGAAAACAAAGTAGAATGCCAACAATGCCGAATCATAAGCTTTCCAAAATGTCCGTCTTGAAAAGATCCGTTCGGTACTTCAGTAGATCGTGATGTCGCATATAAACTTTAAAGTGATATTTGACACTCTTTACATGCTATTTACAAAATGTGAAAGTATAGGTCTGTAATCCTGAGGCCACCGGTTCAAATCGCTGTCTCTACTGAACACGTTCCGTAGTTTTCCTGAAACACCTTAATGAATGCATTTAAACAGGCCATGACTATCTCATCAAATTCTTGCCCATTCAAGCACCATCGTGGACTGTCACATTATCTGATCTGACTAATACGTTGGCTGTATATTGCCTGTCATTTCTGATTGTCAGTACTCAGTTCATGTTAATTAAATTTTGGACTGTTTTCTGAATGGACACTTTGTCTTACAGGGCGATATGAGTGCGAGTAGCAGCAGTAGTAGTAATAAAACAAGAATTAAAAATAAGAACAACTGTTAGTAACTTTCAAACATATTAATCACTTTTCATGAAAATTCTTTATTCTAATGGAAGTGAAGTTAAACAGAATTAGTCATAATATCATTCTGCATTCTCTCTGGCTCTACAAGCAGAAGAAGGGTTAAACAATACTGGTAAAACACGTCTACAAAATATGTAACACAACCTAAATAACTTATTACTTGTTAGGCTCCATTTTGTAGGTTTTCTTACACAAGGTCATGCCTTGGGTTGTCTGTCTTACGACAGGTCCATAGCCTCTTCGAAAGCGATTTCTCGACCGAATGCGATTTAGTGCTTACTCTTTCAAATTTCAGACTGTTTTCTTTGTCTTAAGGTTATCCGGTAGGTGCTTACGACTTCATCCTCTTCTTTTCTTCACTCCTGCCTTTCTTCAATAAAGTACTGTAGAAGGCGGTTCCTACGCACGAATGACGGCCGGGATAGCTCAGTCGGTATAGTGACTCGCTATGGGCTGGATGGTCGGGAGATCGAATCCCGGTGGGGCGAGATTTTCCGTGTCCGTCCATACCGGCCCTGGGGCCCACCCAGCCTCCTGCAAAATGGGTATCAGTTCTCTTTTCAGGGAGTAAAGCGGCCGGGTAGAGTTGCTGACCGCCCACTCTCTCTTAGCGCTGAGGTTGCGAGTGGGCTGCAGTCATAAGTCCACCTCCCATCTGTGCCTGCATAGTCATGCCACAACGTGACCTTTACCTTTACCTCTACTTTCGTTCCTATGCAAGATGTTAGCCTTCATTCGCTTTACTGTATGTATATAGGATGTTACTTTCTTTGTTGACTTTACACAAGGTACACAATAACAATATTCTATGGGTTTCAGTAAAAAAGTGACAAAATTTGTTGCACAAAGTTTCTTATGGAAAGGAATGAATGTAAGTACATAAATAAATTCGTACAATCTAAGTATGAAGAGTTTCAAGACACAGGTGGCCAGACTTTATAACGCAGTGATCTGCTCTAAAGATAGAAAATCTATCGCCAGCTACCGCAGTACATAACGTATCAATCAACGTTCCCTCTAATTTTTTTACAGCTGCACGGACGTGCTACTGCTGTGAGCAGAACATTTTTACAGGAGCTGACGACTGCGCGGCACTTTGAAGATTTTTTTAATACGTATCATAAGAATATTTGCAATGAAAATTGGAAAATTCAAGCTGCGCGGCAACAATTCAGTGTACGCGGGAGCGTTTCAGTTACTGCGCGGCCGCGTACCCGCGCAGCTTACAGGGAACATTGGTATTAATATTGGGTCACCTAGGCACAGAAATGTAAAATGGCATGATAGCATCAAACATATAAAAGTACAGGTGTTTCAGTTATTAAAATTGATCTCTTCAAAATAAAACAATTTACCACAATTAGAAGGCGATTTTAATTAACCTTCTTACTGAGAAGTTGATCCATGACACTGCATATCTTGCGATAACTGACTGAAAGGGGGTCCATAATGACCTAGGCACAAGTGAAGGCAGTATTTTAAACGTTCATCAGTCAGACGGCTTCGGTATCTCGATTTAATTACCTTAATCTGGGAGCAGGCTTTTTCGCAGAAGTAGGTTGATCGAAAAAATGCTGTCAAGCGGAGAGCTATTGAGCGTACTGAGGCGGCAAATAAATCTTGACAAATACCAAGTAGCGGCCGCGAACGACTGTTTGGCCACTTATGGTTTAACATTTAAATTTAGTTAGAACTACAATTCCACAATTTTTATTATTACAAATCAGGTAAAATTTTGATGGTAAAATTCTGTATCCTGTAATAAGTCATCAAACACTAATTGGGAACTGTACAGGTGTACATATTTTGCGCTACCCATACAAGACTGTAATATGGCCAACTATTAGCCTGTTAGGCTGTTAAACACACTCTTCACAGTAAGCGCTTTCTACACACGAATTCAAGCCCTTAAACTTCCTTCAGTATCAAATTAAATAGCTTTATGCTTTACTAAGAAGCAACGAGATCTCGCCGCACTGACCTCTGTGTATGAGAAGCTAAGTGGCAGGATGGCGGCATTTTTGTAAATGCATATTTAAAAGACTGTATTATACGAAGCAGCTAGAAGCTGTGTGAAATCTTAATGCTGATAGTGAGGAGGCGGAAAATGAAAGAGAAGTGCAGGGCTGTGAGTTACGGATATAATTGAAAGAGATGATGTTTAATGAATTTTTAATGGAAGTGGAGGAAAAAGAGCGGAAAACAAGCACGGGATGTATGCATATATATACGCAAGTACTTTTATTCTTATGCCCTACTTATGTATACAGAGACACAGCTACAGCAGCTAGCCAAGTGCTGTGTTAAGGATAACATATACAGCCTACAGCAATGTAAAACAGTTACACACGTACAGACAGAACCCGATTCGAAGGGTCGTGTGTTTTTATCACTTCAGTAGTGGTTGACATAATACTCTTTTTATTTTTAGGCTTCCTTTACGAAGTGAATAAAACGTCTTATGTGGAGACCACGTCTGTCCGTCTGTCCGCCTGTGTTTTGTGTTCTCCAAAGTAGCGGTCTCTGCGACGGGCTGATCACTCGTCCAGGGGAATCCTACCGGCTGTGTGCATGTGTCTAATTGTGTGTGGTCTAGAAACCTCAACAATGAGGTGGCCTAGCCCCGAGTTGGGCTGTTACACCACAGGAAAGGAAAGGATTTTGTTCAGACGGTTTCGGATGAGCGAGTTCTATTTCGGAAGACTAGGCAAGCGGACGGCTTGCTCCTCGTTACAAAAGTTAATTTGGGCGAAATTTCGTAAATCGAATGTTTGTGAAACGAAGAGTGACTGTAGTGTAGAACAGTGATACACCGAATACTTAAAACTATTTTTGCACTCTCATAGAATGTTATAGGAAACTGATGGGAGATTTCTTGGTTTGTGTGATTCATATGGTTAAGCAAATTAACAAGAGCACTGGTAACCCTTTGAAGCTTACCAGTCATTCGGATTACATACATAAATTCATATCCTACTTCACAGAGAAAACAGTCTCTCTACATTAGGGTAAACAACTGGTTATCGCTGCTTATAAAACTAAACTACTTTTATTGTGAGCATCGTCTCAAAAAGGTGTGTAAATACGCTGCGTGGGAAAAACACAGAACGTTTAATGCTGGTATACTGGTATCCGTCCTTTCTTCGGTTACGTCATTCAAACACATAAGACCGTAACAAAACCGATTTAATACCAGAATTACTTCATAAAGGAATGGAATTCACAATAAAATAATTTAAAAATCGTACCTGCTTGTGTACAAGACACAGTCACGCTATCTGACGAGACGTTCATTATTACGTATGCACTACGATAATAATCTATCACTACTGCAGTAACATATAGGCAATTGACTGACAATAGTACGTCCAGAAGATTAATGAAGTAGAACTGCCACTATGTGATATTTGTTTAATTAGTGACTAATGTGACAAAAAATGCTTCAGATATTGCATAAATATTATCAAATAAGAAATTCTGTGAAAGTGAAGTGCTGAATGATAAACGTCTGTGTATGGGGATAATCTGTCACTTAAAAGCTTGCGTACTTTTTTCTTTCTATCTTCAGTTCTTGTTTCGTGTTCCTTTTTTAGTCTCTTTCCTACTCTATTTCTCTGTTTTTATTTATATCTGTACTTTTCTGTCTTCTTTCCATTTCCCCCTGTCTTTTGCCCTTTATTCGGCCTTTATTTGTTCCCTGTTCGTTCTTCGTTTTTTCCTTCCGTCATATGTTCCTTCTTTATTTTCTTTTTGCCGTTTGTTTGTCTCTTATCACCGTCTCTACTTGTCTGTCTTCTTTCCAGCTCCCTCTCTCTTTTGTCCTTTCTTTCTTTCTTTCTTACTTACTTTCTTTCTTTCTTTCTCTCTTTCTTTCCTTCCTATTTTCCGTTTCCTCTCTACAGTACAAATGTATGTTGCAAAGTTCTTAAGTGTCCAATAATATTTCCTTACATGACATGAGCTCTGTTAGGGTCGCAATGTGCACCCTCAACCCAGCAGACAGTGAGTCATGGCTGTCCTAAGCCGGGGTCACGTACTGTAACACATCACACGTCTCTTTGGTTTGGTCATCAAATAAGAGAGGATGATTGTGGGAGGGCTTTAGATGTGATGGGAAGGAGAGTAAGGGTGGATGCACAGGGGAGGGCATGTAAGATATTGCTCCATCAGGTGTCGATGATTGGCTCTCAAATTGAATACTGGACATGGGCGGAGGATGGAAGGAAGAAAGTGAAAAGCTGGAATTGTAGTGGTAGCCATCCCAGCGCTGTGGAAGTCGGATCGCGCGCTGCTTGTAAATAGTAGCCCATGTTTAGACCTGATTGTGACACACTGCCCAAAGGCTACGTCTGGCTGCAGAGAGAAGAGGGCTGATACATTACACCTATATATGACGCATTGTACATATGTCTGAATGGTGAATTAGAGATAGTCGTGACAAACTGCGTGTATGTATGGCTACAGACAAACACTGATCAGTGTCCAACAGGCAAGAAATATATATATATATATATTTTTTTTTTCGTGAACACCGAAAATAAACTATTAAAAGTAAACGCAGCAATATGCTTTAACAAACTACGCAAACACTACCAACTAACACCTAAATATACAGTATTAATATAAATTGAATGGTAATAATAAAGCAAGTCAAAACTCAAAGAAATGCAGCCATTAAATATAGATTAAACCAAGAATTAAAATTCTTATATATGAAAAAGAAAGAAACTAAATGAAGAATTGCATAACGGCCACTTACAAAACGCTAAAGAATGGGATAATTTATGGAACTGTATCCAAACATTTATCGAATATAAGTTAAAAGCCATGAATGAGAAACAGTACGAGCATACAAAGTTACGTGCAGTTGCTGGAAACATAAAAGTGTATATTGTGACTGATCAGCGCATTACATTTAGTTATGACACTTTGACACACTGCATACATTTATGACTGCAGGCAGATAATGACCGGTGCGTATGAAACCCATAGTTGATTTGGAATTCACAAAACACCTGACTTCTTGTGACCAATTCGATTTCATTTAGTTTTTGTATGTCGTACTGAATTAAAGCTCTTGGCCCAATTTAAGATTTCGAAGATTTTACGTAGTGTTATATTTCTTCCTTATAAGGGGAATAAACATTAAGAACGCTTGTGACATAACGAAAACCACTTCCTTTTTGCAGTAAACAAAAATAAGCTTTTCAGTTCGCGGTTTCACGGATCGTTATGACTGAACAGGGATCTTGAGCCGAGGCACAAAAGTAACGTGACTTGTACTTACGGAGCATCACCATGCCACGGCACGTCGTTCATTAATATAAGGCATTGTTATATCCTGAGTGTGATGGTCGAAATCAGGTAGGCCAGTGTTGACCGAGCGGCTGGTTACTGAGGGAAACTGGTATAAGGCTAGTTCTGGACAGGTAAGAATTGGCATCCACAACACCAATCACAATTCTTGAGGTGTAGAATATCTGGTTTATTGTAGGTTAAGATGATCGATAATTACAAGGAAAGTGACGGATAAAGTGCGCTATGGGTGATAAATGAAATAACGCACTGTAAATAATTAAACCTTGAGCTCTTAGCGAGACTTCTGACACAAAGAAGTTTTGGAGCAAACTCGGACAGAGAAACCTGCAGCAGGTGATGACCAGAGTGTTCCCCAGAGGCCTACAAACTTCATGCTTATATAGCATCAAAATCTTGGAGCAAATTACGTCATAGCGTGTTGTCAGAACCGCAAGCATTACCAAATATGGGCATAAGCTAGAGCGTCTGCACGCGTGGCTTCTCTGTCAAGAACAGGTACTTAAATCATTCAACCGTTAGGTGTGAGTTCTAAAAACAATGGGGTACGTGACGAAGTCTCCTAAGAAGCGGATGTAGGGTGGATAGGTGTGTGTGGTATTTCCAGTAACTTGTAACAAAAATGAATATAAGACACACACACCTTACATCTT
This sequence comes from Coptotermes formosanus, assembly GCA_013340265.1. NCBI lineage: Eukaryota > Metazoa > Arthropoda > Insecta > Blattodea > Rhinotermitidae > Coptotermes > Coptotermes formosanus. The sequence continues at coordinate 4,350,563 of BLKM01000729.1, read as the reverse complement.
ACAAGTTTTCAGTAATTAAAACGGTCGCTTGGCGTAATTAAAATCTCCGGACGCGAAAATATGTATTCACATTCTGATTTTAATGATAAGTAACAAAAAGTCAAGGTTTTTTTTCTTGCAGTTGTTCTATAGTAATTCTTATGTGCCGCTTAATGTAAAATTCCCGATTACTGTAACACATTTTACGACATTCATTAAACACGCATGCAGAAGATTAATATTGAAGATGAGTGATGGACGAAGATAAACTAATTTATTTCAGTAGTAGGCCTATATTTGTCGCTCCCAGTGGCGGCGCGGTCTGAAGCTTGGGGCTTCGGCCGAGCGCTTGCTGGAATTGTAGGTTCGAATCTCACCGGGGGGCATGGATGTTTGTCTCTTATGAGTGTTGGGCGTTGTGTGTTGTCAGGTAGAGGTCTCTGCGACAGACTGATCACTCGTCCAGGGTAGTCCTACCGAGTGTGATGTGTCCGAGTGTGATTCAGAAACCTCCAAGAGAAGGCGGCCTATGCCCGATTTGGGCTGTTGCACCACAGGAAAGAAAGAAATTAGACCTATATTTAAGATAATCTGCCATATATGTCGATCTATTTTCAGTAGGTCTCATTATACAGCGTGGATGTGAAGTGGGATGCTTCACAGTACCTTGTTTTCGAACCAGCTCTACGAAGACCCAGATTTCCTTACTGGGTAATTCGCAACCTGTTGGGAGGTGGAGGTTGTTGATGGATTCAAATGGGATCAGGACCTTCGTACTACATTGGTCGGTCGCATCAGGCGCTTCTTGTACTCCACATCACCCTCCTCATGGGAGAGATACGCTCTTATTAGATTCCCCCTTCTCTTATCCTAAGGGAACTGTGGACAGTGTTCCAAACATCGGTTTCAGCAGTGTTTGAAATAGATGCATCTACTGATGCAGCTTAAATGTTCTGCTCATTATTCACGATTACATTTTAAATTCACACAAATCGGGATACGTAATACGCAGCGAATTTTAGTGTTCTTAATACTGCCCGGGAAATACTTTGGTATCAACAGTGTCTGAGGACAGGTGGCCTAATAACAGAGCTCACATCAGTTCGTATTTCAAATAGGCGTCATTGAATTATTATCATGGCGTTAAAGGTCCCTGAACGGGGTCAGTAATCATTACAGATATTTTAAGCAAAGTAACTGCAATTCTAAATTCTGTGTGAACTTCCAGGCAACAGTAACAAAACACAGGCATCAGGCCGCTAAGGTATACAGCGTGTGAAGAGAATTCTAACTTCGGCAGCACACACAGATTACAATTCTGCTTTGTATTCTGCAGATTCGGGCTAAAGCCTCCACAAAAATTTTGGAATAGGCCTAAATAAAGAAAAAGCGAAATAATTAACTAATTACCTGGCTGACTAACTAACCAACCAACTAAATAACTAAACAACTAACTAACTCACTCCATGCAGCCGAGCCCTTCTTTAGAAGCAGAGAGTTACTCAGTTTAATGGGAAATTCCCCCCATTTTATGGACCCCGAATAGCCATTACCGTAGACACAGCAGCCCGCCACTTGTCTCTATCATAAGCCAGGTCAATCCACTCCACGCCCTCTCATCTTATCTGTTTAAGATACAGTTAAATGTTATCGTCCCATCTGCCTCTAGATCTTCCAACTGGCATCTTTCCTTCAGGTTTCCCCACCAAAACCCTGAAGGCGTTTCTCTTCTCTCCATACTTGCCACGCTTCCCGCCGATCTCATTCTGCTTGATTTGATCACTCGAGTGACATTTGGTGTGGAGTAATATCATGAAGCTCCTCACTATGCACTTCTCTGCAGTCTCCTGTTACCTCCCCGTCACAGGTCCAAATATCCTCCTCAGCACACTATTCTTGAAAGCAGTCAACCAGCGTTCATCCTTTATATGTGACATCCCACTGTGTTATGATAACACAATATATAAGATACGTATCAGTGAGATCAATTATATTTAGACACTAGATTTCATGTCTCTAAAAGAGCTACACGTTTCAACCCCATAGGTCGAAACGTGTCCGTTTCCTCCATCCGCAATTGAGACCGCGCCCTAACAGGGACCCACTTGGGTCTATCATGGAAGAATGCTTACAGTCACATTATTTCTTTCCCGTTACACGCTGTGTAACCAACGTCTCTGAGAACACTTCGTAGAATAGCTAAGAACAAGGAACATATGTAGACTACATGTTTTTTCTTATTTAATTAGTCACAATTCAGACTGCAGTTTCAATCTTGGGACTTAGTCCAACGTTAGACCAGAACGTGACCGTCGCGAATGTTGTACAGCGTCAGACAGGACCTGAACTGAAGGGATAAAATGGCAGATTACAAGCAGACGTATCGCAGTATGTCGTTATTATAGTTTGAAATTGCGTTGTTTAAACCCCGAACTCTAAGACTGCTACAGAACCAAAGAACACACACACGTATAAAACTCCAAATGCAGTTTGTGAAAATGGAATTGTCGAGTAACAGTTAGTGTGGCACTTCCCACTCTTGTTAGTGCAGATGCTTTATAATCCATAAGTGTTGCTGTGAAACTTGGAAGGGAGACTGTAACGTCGTACTGACATGCCGTGCCATTGGTAGGTGTCTGACAATTATCGCACTCGATGGTCCCCTCCTTTCGCCCTTCGAGGACAAAAAAAAATGCCGTGCTTTTTCCAGCTTTCCGAGAATTTAGCTGAACGAAAAGTTGATTAGATTTTGTTATACAATCAGCCTTTCTTTACCCAGCTGCACCATGGGTTGGCCTTGTTACTACGGTAAACACTTAACCATTAAAGGAACAAGCGTTCGACGTCCGGTCGCAAGAGCTGCTGCGAAATGCCTGAATAAAGATGACAACTTGTGTCATCCACGTGTCTCGTTTGTTACTTTGTCGGTGTATGTACCGACACTGTGTCAAATGTGTGACACACAAGTAGCATAGAATGGATGGAGAGTTGTTAATTATAAATTGGCAACGGTATTGGCGGTAGCGATGAGTGCAAAATTTTGGTCGGAAAACCCTTAAGTCGGAGACTGCTTGAGATATGTCTTTATAGACCAGAGAATAATATTAAACAGGATGATAAAGATATTTGTGTCAGGATAGAGATTGGACCCATGTGGCTCAAGATAGGCACAGCACTTCTGAACCCCTGGTTGTACAAAACGAGGAGAATTTCTTGGTTACCTGTGGGTCTGTTAACTTCTTAAAGAAGGATTCTGCTGCGCACAGTTAACTGCTACTACAGTATAACTCCAATTATCCGGATTAATTGGGACAGCGAGCCGTCCGGATATGCAGAAAATCCGGATAAGTGAATTTTTCTTTGAAACCAGGCTACATTGGCAGTTTAAAGTGGAAAAAAATCTACACACGGCTATTTTAGGCCACGTATTTATTTACATTAAAAACATTAATACACAATTCCTGTTATATATTTGACAGCTGGGGGAAAAAATTAAGCCATAAAAAGATGTAGTAAAATTAGAGTAAGAAAATGTTTAGTTACCTGAAGGGCCAAGCCGATCCGGATAATTGGCGATCCGGATAACCAGCTTCCGGATAATTGGAGTTATATTGTACTGTTATACAAATCTAGTTACAGTCGGCAAGGTAGCGAAACAAGCACTGTCAAAATAAGACGGGCTTTACAGAAAAAAAGAACAATGTAATTTCCATAATCGCAAAACGTTCACCCTTACAAAATGTTAGTTGTATTGCAACTACAACTTTGCTTGTTTTATCTGGGCGTGAAACCTGGTCTTGCACATTAAGGGAAGAACATGGGCGAAGTTTACTTGAAAATAAGATGCTTGGGAAGACCGTTGACCTTAAGGCGGAAGAAGTAAAGGGAGACTGGAGAAAAGTGCATAACGAGGGGCTTCATGATTTCTACTCCTCATAAAATACTACAGTGTTAGGGCAATCAAATCATGGAGAAGGAGCTGGGCGAGGGATGTGGCAAGTATGCGGGAGGATAGAAATGCATGCGGGGTTTTGGTGAAGAAACCTGAAGGAAAGAGACCACATAAAAACCTAAGCGTAGATGGAAGGATAATATTATAACAAATCTTGAAAAAAATATGATAGAGCGGCGTAGACTGGATTAATCTGGTTCATGATAGGAAGAAGTGGTGGGCTGCTGAAAAAAATAATAAACGTACGGGTTCCATAAAATGTAGGGAATTTCTTGTTTATCTGAGGAACTACGGTAGAACCCCAATTATCCCAACTCTGGTTCCGGATCGCCAATTATCCAGATCGGCTTGGCCCTTCAGGCAACTTTATCAAGAATTCTACAGAATTATCGGATCGGTTAGAGTACTGTAAAGTGTTATGGCTGTCTGTAACTTCAAATCAGGCATGGTCGAAAGATTTAGACGCAGGTATATGCTGTAAATAGTAACAGCTGAAGGGTTTCCCAAATTAGACAAGGAATTCCCAGTTGTTAAATGCATGTAGGATATTATGCATTAATGTTTTATTTATATGTAAATAAACATATAGCCTAAAATAGCCGTTTGTAGACATTGCTTTCTACTTTAAACTGCCAATGTAACCTATTTACAAAGAAAAATCCAATTATCCGGGTTTTCTGAATATCCGGACTGCTCGCGGTCCCAATTATTCCGGATAATTGGAGTTACACTGCAGTAGCTTCTCAAGAAAGCCTCTGCTTTCTGGAGTTAGTTGCGGTGTATGTCAGTTACCTACTCAGACCTGACATTATAATTCCATAATTACTGGCAGTGGGACTACCATTGGCATTGTTATCACACAACCAGCACAGTAGCGTCGTATCAGACTACCGCTCACCCTCCGACTCTGAGTTCAATCAATAAAACATGGCCCGGTCCGCTCAGCACTACACCAGCTTCCCGTTGTCATGACTACACTAACCCTGCTTCGACGCCAACCTTCCCATCCGACGCTCTTCCTACACATCAACCCGACAACACAAGCTTAGAATTCTAATTATGCTTCTTTTTAATTTCACGTGAAATGTTTTATCTCTAAGGTCTGTGACTATAGATGAATCTTTAAAAGAACACGTCTTTGGGCACTATCCATTGTCTGAGGTACACTTTAATATACACGACGTTTCGGAAGGTGACACCGTCTCCATCATTACATAAAAGCAATATTCGAAAAACTGCTTTGTTTGGTCCATTTGGTCCAACTAAGGGAGCAACAAACGCTGAGGGTGTTCGAGAATAGCGTGCGGAGGAGGATATTTGGGCCTAAGAGAGACAAGGTGACAGGGGAGTGGAGAAGACCACTAACGAGGAACTATGTGATCTGTACTCATCAACAAATATTTTTCGGGTGATCAGATCGAGAACAATGAGATGGGCGGGGCATGTAGCACGTATGGGGCAGGAGAGGTGTATACAGGATTTTTGGTAGGGAGAACTGAGGGAAGGCGACCACTTGGGAGACCCAGGAGTAGATGGGAGGATAATATCAAAATGGATCTTCGAGAAGTGGAATGGCGGCATGGACTGGATTGGGCTGGCTCAGGATAGGGACAGGTGGCGGGCTCTTGGGAATGCGGTAACGAACTTTCGGTTTCCATAAAATGCGGAGAATTTCTTCACTAGCTGAGGAACTGTTAGCTTCTCAAGAAGGACTCTGCTCCATGGAGTTGGTTGGTTGTTTGGTTGGTTGGTTGCTTGCTTGCTTGCTTGGTTGATTGGTTGGTTAGTTAGCTCAAACTAATTTGTATCCCTGGGAGATAACGGACCAAAGAGAACAGTTTGTAGTATATGACTTATTGCTACTTATGACGCACGCACAGCTACCTTCCGAAACGTCGTGTGTATTATGTATACCTCAGACAGTGGACAATGTCCTTACTATACACAGAGGGACAGGCACTATCAGAAAAGCGTGTACTTTTGTCGTGGCTTCGAATAGCATGGACACAGACCTATGTTTGTGTTTTGAACAGCGCTAAATAAATATTACGCACGTTCTAGTAGTTGGGTCCCTGTTTTGTGTTTCCAGGTTCCATGTTTAAATCTCTCCATGGAGACCAATATTCCTGACTGAAATTCTCATGGTTTTCTCAGTTTTCCTCTAGAGGAATCCGATAGTATTAACTTCAAATAAATCTCGCCACCTTCTCTATATTTACCAAGTCATAATTCACGGTCACATTCCCCTATGTTCCAACAGCAGCTGTGTAATGTCTGCATCTGAAACAGCGTCGTTAAATATTTTAAAAACGCAATATTACAATGTCGTTGCCGGTAAAGCAGTTTCCAGCATTTTCGCACTTCATATACTAAGTTAAAGACAACACTGCAGCTGAACGCAGCTAATGTTGCAGCAGGTTCAGCAGTGCAGTTACAATATTTCGACATAATTTAGGACAGGGGTGCACAAATTCCGGGCGCCAGATCGCCCGGACGACTAAACTGTGTGTCGACCCTAATATTTGTGGGTCTGCAGTACGAAACTTATTTCATATCTCACATCTGACGGGTAGAATTTTTGGAAAATTTGCATAGTCGTGACATAGGATAGGACGTTCCTTCAAAAGCAGCAGTACATACTGTGAGCTTAGCAGAAAAATCGCATGAATTGTCAACTGTTCGCACTATATAGATCGGTACACTTAAAAGGCAAGTCGTCATTTTAAATTCTGCTCATACCCTCAGTATCAAAACCTCTCCGTTTTCACTACAATCCATAACATATTCAAGTCATTTTCCTCTCAGTCACAATATGTTATTTTCTTTCAAATTACCCATCCCGTTGTGCACGCGTGATACTATTCTCGATTCTATCTTTCAGTCAAGCACAACTAAATAAATAACACCTTTACCCTTCAGTCTTTATTGCTACGCCGCAACATATTTCTGTAGCTAAGCGACCATCATCAGGCGAATACTTAAAATACAAATGACAGAAGTGTCAAGGCAGAGGCCTCTCCTTGTTTCACATAAATCGTAAGGGTTTTTATTACATACAATTGTGGAATTGTAAAATTATAAAATGTAAAACTGCGGAATATAGGAAATAATCGAAGCTGCATATTCCATAGTTTCACAGTTATATAATTTTACAATTCCACAATTGTATGTGGTAAAAACCCTTACGATTTATGTAAAACAAGGAGAGGCCTCAGCCTTGACACTTCTGGCTTTTGTATTTCAAGTACTCGCCTGATGATGGTCGCTTAGCGACAGAAAGATATGGCGTCGTAGCAGTAAGGACTGAAAGGTAAAGGTGTTCTTTATTTTGTTGCGCTTGACCGAGAAATAGAACCGAGAATAGTATTACAATATGTTATACTACTAAACACCACAGTCTCATTTCGTTCTTCCAAGACTTGCTTTTAGACCACAACTTAAACTTCATAGAAGTTTGCAGTTGCGGTGTTCTGTACCTCCCACACCGATATCTGAGTTGGCTTCACCTTACAGCTTCAGTACCCAGGACCATTCATTTGATTTCAGGCTTCCGCCGCGATGGTGTTGAGATCTGCACTCTTCTGGAGCATTACGCGTTAATTGTTTACCGACATTTCGGGAGGGCGTATGGGTCCCATCTTCTTCTCAGACTCTTTGACCCTTGGAGATGGGACGGATACATTGTACCGAAACGTCGGTAAACACCCACCACACGACGCTATGCCATATCCCAAAATGGTGCAGATCTCAGACCCATTCAAATCATGAGGAGATGAGTTTCAGAAAGTTCATATAATGCCAAATTATTTTCAAAAGTGTATATCCATATAATTTAAAATGTCTGTTATTACATGTGCGTTTCAGACTGTAAAATTAATTTTTAAGAGGAGTTCTTTATTCTTGCTTCAAGCCACCCGATCTCTGACACTGTCTAAGAAAGTCATCATAGCAGAACGATGGAGCTACCACTTGAAGCTGCAGGGCCCTTTGGGCACAAATGGGGATATGCGAATACTGCGTGTGGATTGTTGCTTAATCCTTCCTTACAAGTTTCGTCTGTGACTGTGAGCGGGCCTCACGTGGCCCTGTGGTATCCGCGTTAAGAAACTGAAGACATGCACACGTTCGTGGCCCTGTGGTATCCGCGTTAAGAAACTGAAGACATGCACACGTTCCCTGACTCCCATATTTGTACAGTTCTCAAAGAGGTGATTTTTAGCAGCTAGCTTTAAAATATGCTAAGCCCCAACGTAAAATTCTGTTAACGCTTCCTGAAGATTAGTAAAGAAATAAATTCAACTGATGAGAGGTAATAAAATAAATCCTGAATGTGTCTTTTAAGTGATCATGTCGAAGTATACGTGGCTCTGAGGCAATGAATCACTGTTTCGTATTTACTAAGCAGTTCCGTGATTGTACCTTGGAATTAAATTAGTCTCAGTCATTTTTAACACGACAGTTAAGGTCGATCTAAAATATATACTCCAAAAGAGAATGAATAGAGATTTCAGCCTTCCGAAGTGGTGTAGTTAAGGTCTTCGCTCTTCGTGGGTGGTATGTGACGTAGCTTTGCAGCTGTTTACCGACGTTTCGGGACAGCCTATCGGTTCCATCTCCAAGGGTCAAGCAGTTCAAAAGAAACTGCTTGACTTTTGAAGATGGGACCTACAGACTGTCCCAAAACGTCGGTAAACAGCTGCCAAGCTAGGCCGCGTAACACACTGGAAAATGGAAAGCCTCAAAGCATTAAGTTAATCCTTCCAGATTGTCTATTGGACTTCGTCTCGTTTTTTCGGAAATGAGTCCGGCTCGGTATCTGACAATTCCGTAATCAAGACAGCCTAAATGAAAAATAACATCAAAATGAAACTATTCCTAATGACTAGTTATGTGAATTGATCTCGGAAGACGTTTTTCGGACTCCGACCGACATTCGGATAAACAAATTCCAGTCCATCATCGGATTGAATCTCTGCAGCAGAAATTAGTGACACACTGATGAGATTGTAAATTCTGAGCATTGGAGCTCCATACGGCGGCTGCATGAGACATCACTTGCACTCAGAGGCACGGATGCTGCGCAATGTGACGCCTGGCGTCCATGTTTACATTGCCGAGTTATCGACATATCGCTGCAGTCTGCTCTTCGCTGTAACATATTCGAGCTTTTGATGACACAGGAAATACATCTTTTTAATTATCTGGACGCTTATCAGGTAATGTAAGGCGATTTTTCATTAGGCTTGACCCATTTCCGCAATGGTTCTAGTCTGCCTGGTCATGAGATACAGCATATGTGATCAAAACATGGATTCACTCTAAACATGTTCTTCAGCAATCCATAAGGTAGGCAAGGAGTAGTATACCTACGTGTGTTACAGTGACTGTAGTACAAGCATATTTATTCTCATTACACATACGGGTTATGTTAGTATTAGTAATTATCATGAAGTACAACATTTACTGTTGGTATAGTAGCTTAATATTTATTGTAGTTATTTTTACAAATATTTATTTTACATAATGTGTGTAAGTAATCTATGTACCACTTAGTTTCAGCACGTAATCTTCAAATAGTTAAAGAAATTATTTTATTTACTTCGTACATTTCTACACACATCATGCTACTATGTTTCAGTGTTTAACCAGCTGTGTAGGAATATTATTAAGTCAGAAAGAAAATACCCCCCGTCCTATGATAGGAATTTTAAGCTACAGTGACGTGTCGTTATCGCCTGAATCTCTGTAAAGAAAATTTCTCATAATAAGCACGTATTCCCTACTTTACGCACTTGTATGTCAATTTATTTCGCATTTTTACGCCTCGTGCTTTAATGTATGGAGTCACGCGATGGTGTAGTTGTTGAGTCACTGCACAACAAACCGGAAGGTCGTGGGTTCGATTCCCGATCGTGTCATTGGAATTTTTCAGTGACGTAATCCTTTCGGTCGCACTATGGCCCTGGGGTCGACTCAGCCTCTAACAGAAATGAGTACCCGGAATATTTCCTGGTGTGTAAAGGCGGCCGGTGTAAGGCTGACAACCTCACAACCTTCATATGCCGACTGTCTAAAGATCTGGGAGCCACAACCTCCTGGAAACCTAAGGGCCTGTCCAGGCCTCTAATGGGATTGCTTTACCGTTACCTTTAATGTGTTATTCCACATGAAGTAGACTGTTAAAGTTTACTAGCGTAGGATATTTTGTAACAACAGCAAAAATATCATGAATCTGAGACACTAGAAAAACAGCTGTAAGAGTACTTTGTTCAATTTTTAGCGACTTTTCACATCATTTAGGCGAATTCTTCCTTGGAAATGTTTGCACAAACACAGCTTTGCAACAAGGAGGGATGTATAGTTTGTGTATAGTCATGCCTGAAGTCCAGGAGAGCATTTGACAACCACTGACACGAGAACATCTCGCCAGAAAGTGCCGACATTTGTTTTATTAACCACTTGAAGAAAGAAATTGTTCGGCATCACGTATAAGAATTAAGTTCACTTTTCCAAGTAAATATCCTGCCAGTCTGCTATTGAGGCAAACTGGTTAATGCTGTTTGGAAAATAATTGCTGTTCTATTTGAGAATTACGCGAAACACACACACACACACACACACACACACGCACGTTTTGAATGCCCTCCGTAACCACCGTACTTCAAAGGATTACAAATTGAAACAGCTCTTGATCTACTTAATCGAAATGCTCGCATTTTTAAGTATGCGTTCATTTAAAGTCGTACTGAGTGGAGGATCAATATCGTGTGCCGCGAACAAATTGTAGTAGACCTGTACACAATCTAATAGAGACTATTCCATCGTCTACGTGCAACTAATTCCATCAACCTGCAGTTGAATGCAACACGTTCCTTCGAAATCTCGGTGTCTGTTTACAAACCTACACTATGTATAACAGGATTACATCCACAAAGTCCCAGTCACTTTGCATGACAACCTTCAGCACAAGTCTCACAAACCTAACACCCTGCCACCTCAGTCACCTGATTGCAGTTGCTACGTCAGCAGCCAAATACTGTTACCTCCACCGCTCTGAATGCAGAAACACACTGATCTACGCGCACACGACTTCGCGCACCATTCCAACTTCTGATATCAACCTAGGCTTGCTAACATTACCTGTGCCTCAAACTGGAAACTTGTGAAATTAATCGTGGTACACCCAAAGCCAGAAGAATATCATCTGAACAGAACTGTTATTCAGAGCGTAGCCGATAGACCCATCAGCGCAGAGACAAATGGTCAGAGCAAATAAATCCACTAATTAAGAGACTAGCATTTTGTAACTAACAACAGTCCATCATGCGAGGTTTGAATTTCTGGTGGCGGTCAAAATTGACGCCATTTAGTCCGCAAGAAGTTTACCCACATTTCTGAAGTGCGTCGATAAATGTCTGCCAGGCTACATGACGTCACGTACCAGAAGACGGTAATCTTCTTGAGCCCTTCAGGTGCGATTCATTTTCGATGAGTTGGTTAGTTCAGCGGCAGCCCGTCTGAACAGCATTCAGGCAATGCTGACATCAGTGGCTGCGGATTGACACTTTTCGTTATTTTATGTGAGCGAATGCTGTAAAATAATCTGGCAGAGACTGCGGCCAACATTTGTGCCAGTGTCCCTCTAAATTCCAAAATCAACATCATTACATCTCATTACATGGTAATAGTACCTGCATTTGAGATGTCGTCTTTAAATAACTTACAAATCCACATCAATCATTATATCCACAAAGAAAATTTGGCCAGCCCGGTAGATATGCTGTACTAGGGAAACACACATGTTGAGAGCTGTGAAAAGTCGGAATTAGACACATTTTACTGACATCAGAGGCAGGGACTCAATTTTCCTGCACAGACAGCCACCCCACTTGTCATTCAACGCAAGCGAAGAAAATGTGCAAGAGTAAACATATGGGACACTATTGCCAAGGGACGTATTGTCATTCATCGACTCCGCTGGAGTCTATCCCATACCTACCCATATGGCATTCAGTTTATTGTTGAGTACAGGGGCGGGCTGGATGGGGGGCGGGGGTTCGAGGGACATGACAATTTATCTGCTAATCGAATTTCAAATTAAATGAACATTTTGTTCTTCCTTGCAGACATACAGAGAAAGACAGCAAGAATGGTGTTATCATTCTCCTATTCATAATGTAATGAACTTGTAACAGCAAAAATAATATAACTACAGGTATATGAATGTTTGACAACAGCTAAACCCTATAGCAGGCAAACATGTAAAGTATGTATTAAGTTTAAAAAATATACATATTACTGAACAAAACGCTTATTTTAAGTCGGCCTGGAAGTAAAGCTGTAGGCCTATCCCCGGCCCCTATTCGTGCTCAGCTATACAATGCAAGGGGCTTTTGTACTACTATCTGCAGTGATTCTTAGGAGCAGGGAAAAAATTAAATTTGGAATGAATCGACATCGATATACTCTGACTGGAGATGATGCTGTGGCAGCTTTGGTGTAGCAAAGGCAGTACAATCTGCAAACAGAATTTTTAACAGTTGTGGTACAGCATCTATCCCCACATATATTTCGCGTTTATGACCATAACAATTTGTAATAATTTTAATAACCTTAGTTCAATTTTATGGACTTAAATCGTGTATACTTCTCGTCAGTGTGTTTTAAAAACCAATTTTGGACCTGATGATCACCTGAGATCAGTCGTAACATGCAGTTTTATATAATAAATAGAATTTAGTTGTATCTGGACTGATACTGATTTAATGTTTGGAAAAAAGTCCAAGTTTTTGTATGGTTTTCCTCCTAAAGAACAGCATACGAGTAACTGCTGTAACGTGAATAGAATCAAAATTTTTACTGTAAACTTAATTAGAACAGTAAACACATCGGCTTATATTTGTAAATTGTAGCATTATAAAATTCAATTAAATTCGTTTCGTTTATCGGACTGATTGGAACACCTAGGCCTATAGTGTTGTTAGAGGCAGTCATTAAAGATGCACGGTAAATAAAATAACGTAAATAAAAAATCAAGTATCACAAAGTAACTACGACTGTAAGAAAGGGACACAGTAGGCCTGTTTCTTCTAAAAGACAAACGAAGTGCTATTGCTGGCGATGCTACAATTATCTGAAGAACTGGTCTCTACATCATTCCTCGTACTAAATATTTAAATTTCCGTAATTAATTTAGTTGGTACATAAAGAATAACAAGACTAATATTATCCGTGAAAGAGTGACAGTATATTTTCCTTAAAAAGTGAAAGAAATAAAGCATCAAGATTAGGTCGAATGACATAGAGAGTTCTGATATTTACATATTGCGAAACCAAGATGTAATTGCGACAAAAGAACAGCCTAACGAAATTGACAGTAACAAATATTTAAAAACTTCTGTCTTTATTTCAAACTTTTGTGGAATCTGTCAATATAAGGCTATTCCCGGTAATAGAGGCATGCCGAAGCGCTGGGTGAATTAATGCAATGTATAAAACTTCGTAACTATTCAAGGAAAAAAAATTACACTTAGTGGAAGTAATAAGACCTAGCACCTGCAGGGCATGGGAATATATACACAGTGAACGCATGAAGTGCATCTGGTCTTAGTGTAATATTTTTCATAGATCAGAACACGTAGGAATAAAACAAAACCTAGATAATATGTTTTTTGAAATTGCACTACTTGAGTTTCCCAGTTTTCGCCACCAATAACGCTAACGCTGCAATTGTAAGAAATGGAGTCTCAGTTGCAGAAAGATAAGTGTGTGCGTGGGCTGTGGTACCACTAAACGAAGACTGTGGTAACAGCGCAAACAATTTTCGCAAGAACTTTGGTATAGAAACATTTACGAAAATGTCCACCTCAGAGCTCTACAAGTTGTTCAGTGAGGCGTGTTGTGTTTGGGAAAGGAAAAGACCCAGTAAACGTCAAATCGCTGAAGCTAAGTTGAATGAATGTGAAGCGGCTTTTGTCTACAATTCAAGAAAATCAAGACAAACTGCCCGACAATTAAGAATGCCACGACTGACAGTGCACAAAATTATGCAAAAGCTATTGGAACTTAAATCTTACAAATACGAATTAAAGCAACATGTAGGAGGCCAAACATAAAACTGGAGACCACATTTTGATGTGGCTTTCTTTCAAAACTTGAAGACTATTAACTTTTTACAGCAAAAACTATCTTTACTGACGAAGCCACTTTCCGCGCTAACCACGCCGATTCTGGAAGAAGAGAATCCTAATGACATGCCATCCCAGCAAGAAGAATAGAGCACCTCCGAATTTTTGTATTGTATTGCATCCTAACGGAAGTGGTGTGCTGGAAACGTAGCTTGTATTTGTAAAGATATTCATTTTCCCAATTTAGGTGATAAGTTGGGAATGTGGAATGCACTGATGGAAGCGTTGACCAGGAAAGAAATCTGGAATACGTTGGAACACTTTAAGAATTAAAATTGATGATGATGAGTAAATAATATCTAGAGCGATTAACGGACAAAGAAGTTCATGCAGTTGGTTCCTCCAGGATTATACACCACATAGGATGAAAATGTGCTTCTTGATAAGTGTCGAAGTATGGAAGTTCGTACTTTAGAAGCTATGTGTGGCAGAGTTCACAGTAGCGCACCAGCCGCTCAGGAAGCGAAGTGACACAGATTTCGCTGATGAGATGCACTGCATGAATCCCGCTGCAAGTGTCCAGCATTGCTTTTTGTAGAGAGAACTGGGGCGTTGGCTTCCACGTGATAATTGACTGATCTGGAAGATTCTAAGCTTTAAAATCATGAGACAATCATGTTTAGTACAGGATTCTTGGCACAGTTGTGATTTCTCTGTGTTCTGAAGTTACATAAGGCAAACTGGACTTTTGGTGACATTTATCGTTAGCCATCAATGGCCCTGTTGACTTCCTACAAAATCGACAATTATCCATTGCACAACAGTTATCTTTCATTACAGATCCCGCTACTTCGTTAAATAACAGAATTCTGTGTATTAATTATTAAATCCGATACGTCCTTAACTGTAGAGTTGTAGGACGGTCATACACATATACGACAACTGGCCGATCCCAGTGGCCGCGTGGTCTAAGGCGTGGGTCTGCAGCCGCTCGCTTGCTGGGATTGCGGGCTCGAATCCTGCCGGGTGCATGCATGTCTGTCTGTTGTGAGTGTTGTGTGTTATCAAAAGGTAGCGGCCTCTGCGACGAGCTGATCACTCGTTCAGAGGAGTCCTACCGGCTGTGTGTGTCTAATTGTGTGTGATCTAGGTACCTCACCAATGAGGCGGCCTAGGCCCGAGTTTGGCCTGATGCGCCACAGGAAAGGAAAGGATAAAGTGTACGACAATTACAGTTCAGTTCTTCTTGGATCGAAAGTTTCCATGGAAATGACTGAAAGAGGAGGTCTTATTACTTGGCAACCGCGTTGCCCTGACCTTACACCTCTTGTGGTTTTCTCCTGCGGATATATGCGTAGGATGCTATTCACGTTCCACCGTTGCCCACCATTTTGCCGGAGCTTGCTGGGAGGATACGAGCTATTGAGGCTGCAGTTACACCCGCAATGCTTACAGGTGTGTGGACTGAACTTGACTGCGCCTTGCTACTCATGGTGACATTGTTAAAAATCTATAAACTGTCAAGTCTAGACCACAACAACTTGATCATATAACCCATAAAAATATGTTCAGTTTTCATTACTATGTCTCTTTCTTCTTGGGATATATTACTTGAAAACACAAAACAAGACGTGCATTCAACAAAAAGAAACAAAATTATACAATTTCCATAATTATAAATAACAACAGTAATAACCAACCAACGCCTTCCATAAAGTTCAGGCTTTCTCTGGAGACAACAGTTCCTCAGCCAGCCAAGAAGTTCCTTGCTCACACGGGCCTACCACTGGACCTAACCTAAGGCAGTTCAAACCAGTTCCAATTATCACACCCTATTTCTTTAACATCCATCGTTCCATATACTTCTTAAGGTCTCTTTGCCTTAAGTTCTCAGACTGAAGCTTTTCTCAGCTCCCCATTTGTGCTACGTACACCGTGCAATCATCCTCCCTTAGTTAAACTCCCTTATAATATTCGGCGAATGGTAGTGTACAAAGTATGAAGAAAGTAATGACACAGTTCAACCCTCTTGTTATTCCCTCTCTCAAAATATCATCTTTAGCACCTTGTTCTCACACACCTTCAACCAGTGTGTTCCCTGTGGGTAAGAGATCAAGTTTGACATCCATACAAAACCATGTAACATTACACGCGATAACACGCCTTTTGTTTTAGCCTCTAAATTTGTGGACGCAGGATGGGAAGATGATATATTCCAGAGTGATTGGTGTATAATACGGAGCACCACCCGAATTTACTCTGCTCCCAGATCCTTCTTCAATCTAACTTTCATCTCTTAGGCCTATTGTCGTTCCAAAGTATATTTTTTTGTTTTGTAGTCCTTCCCTCTTCTACCTACTTGTTCACAGTAGGTGTAGAGGGTTTTTGATTTTTGACTTGATCGCACTCAACCACACACCACATTCGGGAGGATTCCTCTGGAAGAGGGATTGGCCCGGTGCAGAGACATCTACCTGAGACATCTACCTGGAAACACAAACACTGTACAAGACAAATATCCATGCCCCCGGTGGGATTTGTTTTGTACTTTATTGCCATCTTAAGCCACACAAAAACTCATACCCAGTGACAGAAAACTTCCTCCTACACATACACGCCCATTACAATATCAATCATGACCTTACATTTTTCAACCAATTGTCCTCTTTCCGGCAAGTTGGCGTAGTCACTCCAGGGGCACCCATCACCGTCCCGCCTAAAACACATCCAAATAGTTCCGAAAGTACTCCTCGAACCCACGATCCCAGCACGCGAGCGGCCGCAGACCTACGCCTTAGACCACGCGGCCACTGAGATCGGCTCCGAAATATCTAAGTGCCTTTATATTATCCACTCCGTTGCGTGTTATACTGAATAAGAATAATAACTTATTATTCCTGTCTGAATGTTACCACATTCCTAACTCAGTATTCACATCTTCCTCAAAACTGTCATTAGGCAATAATAAATACGAATGATTTACTATTATTTGTCGTTACGGAAACTGACGACAGAGGTAACAGTACTGTGGCAATATGCGGGATAAAAATGGTAAAGCAATCCCATTACAGGCATGGACAGGCCCTTAGGGTTCCAGGAGGTTGAGGCTCCCAGATTTCAAGCTAGTTGGGACATGCAGGTGACAAGGTTGTCAGCCCTACGCACCGGCCGCCTTAACCCCTAGGAAATATTCCTGGTACTCATTTCTGTTAGAGGGTGAGTCGACCCCAAGGCCATATTGCGGCCGGAAGGATTATGTCTATGAAAAATTCCAACGACACCATCGGGAATCGAACCTGCGACCTTCCGGCTTGTAGGGCAGTGCCTCAACCAACGGCGCCACCGCGTGGCTGCAATATGCGAGGTACAAACTGAAACTACAACCCGAAAATATTGGGGAATTATGTAGTACTTTATATTCTGTTTAATACTTTATGCTGAATCTAAGAGCAGAAAGAAGGGTGAGATTTTACCACCCCCTACACCCATCCCTCTCGTGTCGGGTTTTCAATAATGGTGTTTGAATAAAGTAGGGAACTTTGATGATGACAAGTGTGTCCGGGGATGATAGAACGTACATACACTACGGCTACAAGTCCATTCTCTACCACCCCATTGAGCGCATTAGGGGGTTGTGGGGTGGCAGTCGGCAATTACCCATTCATAGTCCACCAAACATCACCTACAGTAGAGAGTGGGTAGAATGTGGTGTGGGGTGGGATGAGTGCTGAAATTCTCTGAGGGATGAGGGCTCTTGTACGCAACCCTCAAGGGAAGCATCATTATCATCATTATCAATGACGTTTCAATGCTCTGAAAACCAACGTGATAAAATCACCACCATTGCTAAGTAAACCATGCTGCTCTATTCTTGCTAATCCCCGGTTTTATCGCTCTAGACTAGAGGAGCGATGCGGAGTGAACTGTAAATAAAGGTCGGTTGAATTAGTGTGACATTAATGCAGCAGTTCATTGGTTATGAAGTAAACTCGTGCAATTCAGAGTCCCGAGTTCACTACAGTCTGATATCTACTGCCCTAATGGGAAAAAATTCTCTTTATCGCAAATCTGCGGCAGCACTAAAACTGTGTTGTTATTAATGGGGCAACTTACTGCCTTGTTTCAGATCTGCTTATTAAGCAGAAGTTACCTAATGTGATGACACTCTTTTTGTGTGATGACGAAAGAGTTGAGTTTCAATAATACGTCTGACAATTTTCAGAGGTCTAAACCAGCAATCATTTTACGTGCGCGGGCGCGGCCACACACACACACACACACACACACACACACACACACACACACACACNCACACCCCTCACACACACACACACACACACACACACACACACACACACACACACACACCAGTAGACTGTACAAACAGGTAACATAACTCTGTTATTTTCTTCACGTGTATTGAAACAGAAAAAAGTGCAAGTCACGTGTCATTTTACATATATATAGACACATAAATACACAAAGCATTCGTCTGTACATGCATTCCCAAATGTATACATAGTCCTACACAGTCTAGATCAACGGTTTACTCCAGTTCGTCTCGCAGCGAAATTCGAACACTTTCAATAATTCTTGTGTAATATGTAGAAAGGAGAACGTACTCTCATGACAGATAGAAATATAAATACACAAAAACCCGTCTTTTGACAGAAAATAAAAATTTCGGTTTCCAGCAAGTCTAAACATGATTGCGTAGACCTGTTGTTTGCATTTCCAGCACCTCTGACACTGGGCGGGGGCAATTGCCATGTGTTCCGGTACACAGCAGTGAGTCAAGTCAGCGCCAACAAGTGATACATTAAAGCTTTTGGACAACGCGTAATTTTTGTGAAGCTTTCTGGCCCGCGATATCTACGACGTAGCCCTGTCTGCTCTCCAGGTAAGAGAAATTAATCAGCTCTGGGCTGCAATGTGTCCAATTAGAAAATAAATATGACGCTATAGAATATAAAGAAGCAAATAATAAGTATGAAGATTTGGCTTCAGAAAAGTGTTACCGTATACTTTTGTTGTTAGATATAAAGGTTTCGGAGGAAAGTGCTGCTTCAATGTTCACTGCAGAAGAATCCATTCCACTCTTCTACACTACCAAACTACAGGGCGTTCGCCTTCTCTGCCAATTCGACGCTGCAAAGTCTATGCAAGCGAAATATCGTAGTATAATTTCGGGACAAATCAATCACAAAATCAACCAGAGTCTAAAGGGCCTTTTACAGGTTCCGTTCAGTTTCCATTCCAGTTAAGGTGCCAGTTTAACGTACATGTAGACAGAAAAGCGGAAACTCCAAACTGAAACAAAAACTGACACGTGGCTCCATGGATCAGCCTGAAGTCATCATATCAGTTGTCCGATAAATGACCGTGTAAACAGACGTGTCCCTTCCCACCTGAGTTGAATAGAGATTCGCGTAGAATACACGTAAACGATGCCAGAAAGATCACGGTTTTATTACTGGCGTTATTGAAATTTATCGTAGTTTTCAATGCTTATGCAAGAAGACTGACCGACAGTATCACAATACAGTTAAAAGAGAAAATGCTTACAAGATTTTGTTAGAACAGTATAATGAATATGATCTAAATGCGACACATCAAAGTGTTTTAAGGAACCTCAACAGTTTACCTTCTGCCTACAACAAAGAATATAAAAAAGTTAAAGTATCGGAGTGCAGTGGTGAGGAAACTTCACTCATTCTTAAATAAATCTGACCAGTCACCTGGTTCAAAGTGCAGTTCGTTTAGCAAATTCATGTGAAATAGTGACTGCCTTTTAAGATACCAGTCTGTACTCTATTTGGCTCGCTTTTCCTTCGCTTTTTTAATGTTAAAGCCAAGGCATGTAAAATACGCACCTCTTCGTCCATGTTTCACTCTGAATTGTACTAAGTACAAGTGAGAACTGGCTTAAATCGTGTAAATACACCGCTCTTTCCGAACGGAACTGAGCTGCGACTAAAACGGGAACTGAAAGGACGACTGAACTGACCGTGTAAAAGGCCCTTAACAACAAACTCCACATCCTGTCCGTCTATAATGAACTTCACAAAATCTGTACAAGTATGAACATTGCAGAGTAGCGCCGCTCTGTGAAGGCATACACGCGCACTAGGAGTAAAGCTGCGTGAACTTCTAAGTACAGCTCATCATAGGCTAACTGGGGGGGGGGGGTCAAGGGGGGTTAAATCCCCCTCCCGTCCAATATTTTTTCAACCAAGGAATATTTTATTTGGCTATTGAATTGATTAATGCCAAATAAAAAACGGGCAGAAAAAAGAAAATGAAAAACTTGCGTTTTATGGGCCAGTTTTCCTCTCTTTTAAATTTGCCTCCTTTGTAAAATAAAGTTCCTAATATGCATGTCAGGTTCCCCCCCCCCCCCGTGTTATTAGCCAAGTTACGCTTTTGCGGCTCATTATGGACGTACGTAGATTTTATGATTGTGTATCTCGGAGGAAAGGGGAAATGTATAGACTGAAAATTAACAGCAAAACCAATAGCATATCAAATTTCACAGAAAGGGGTATAGTTTAAATGGAGGTGAATTTACACGAAAATATTTCCATGTCAAAGTGCAACAGGGACACAGCAATTACGCATATTCTTGCGGACTGCAATTGGAGTTAGTCTTAAACAGAAACTGCTCACTTTGTGTAAAGTGTCTGAATCTCCCCTGGATATAGGCTACTCCTTGATTTTGTTAATTTCAATGCAAAATTACTGTCAAAAATAATGTCTGAAAACACAACAAATTTCTTGGACTCCTGTGTTTTCACAAAATATTCAGACTTCTATCCAATAAGTTTTCAGAGACGTAAATATAGCTAAATCCATCCGAACTGGCAGACATCTAAAGAATCGAAGTATCCTAAGGCGATTTCTCTGTGTAGCGAGTATGTACCAAAATACGTATAAAAACATAATACGCTGTCAACAACAAAACGGTATTAGGATATTTGGATTTTTGCATCTGAGTTCAGATCTGCCAAAAACAGTGAAGTGGTATTCTCTCCTAACTGAGGAGGCAACAGTGAACAAATGTTTCTCAAGGTGATCATCGTTGCCACTCGACTTTAAATACTAGCCGTCGAAAGTACGGCTAAGATTAGGCCTATATTTTGGGTAATTTTCCAAGTGATTAATAATGAAAAAACAGCTACGAGCTTTCAGATGGGTTGTTAGGCAGCGTATGTTAGTGTCTCTCTACCGATATTTCGGGAGAGCTTCAATGAGGTGGGATCTGTACGCTGTCCGAAACGTCAGTAAAAACTACCAACATATGCTGGGTAACAACCCAGAACAGCGAAGACCTAAACAAGCAACTCTTCACATGCACACACACACACACACACACACACACACACACACTTAATAATATTTCCAACACAGAATAATAATACGATTTGTAACTAAAGAATCGCATCAAGTAAAATTCTTCTTTAGAAACAGAGACCTTCTCAACTGGTCAAGAAACTGCCAACCTTTTTTGGAGTCTGAAATTCTATCACAGCATTCACCTAAGCCCATCCTGAGCCATTATAGTCCACATTAATTCTTCAACGTTCATTTTAATAGTAACCTAATTTAATTTGTGTAAGACATATTCTCTGTTTTATTTGGCGTGTTTTACTTCCAGTTTCTTCAGTCTGTACGAATAATTTAAACGGTGTGCGAAGCCACTGCTGAAGTTTGCTGGCGTTTCCTGACAACAAAGACGGAATGTTTTTTGGGGCTGGGATCTTGCTATATGTTGTAACTCTCATGGACAAGCCCTCCGACGGACATCAGCATGGCATGAGGGGACCCCACCATCCCAGAGGCCAGGTTGTGGCCCATCACCACTACAGCCCACATCGTCAAGAAGGAGCGATGGGTGAAGTCCCCAAGTTGACTCAGGACACCAACCTTCTACAGGACGCCGAGTAAGTGAACAGGAAGAGTAAAGTTCTACACGTGTTAAGTAGTTCTATGCGAGGGGTACAGGCGGAGATGTTTAATCTTACAGGAGTAGGATTTGTGGCTGAGGGTGGAGTCAGCTGGATCAAGATATAGTCCGGTACAGGGCTGTTGTTAACACTGTAATGAACCTTCCGCTTATTCAGTATCTATATGGTATTTTCTTGACCGTTTTAGCGGTTATGAGTGTCTCAAGAAACATCCTGCAGTTGTGAAAAACTAACCTCCTCATGTTTGTCTGTCTGCCAGTCAAAATGGAACAGAGCGACTCCCACCGTACGGATTTTTGTAAAATTTTGTATTTGGGATTTGTTACTAAAATTTGTCGCTACATTCCCATTTTGGTTAAAATCGGACGAAACTAACATACGCTTTACATTATTACCATAGCACACCTATGTGACTGGCTTTTATAATGGAGTTCTCTGTGAGGTACGAAATAAGGCCTAAGAAACAACACACAATCTTAACAGTTCGCCTTTCATGAGACAAATAGAGGAAAAAATATATCTCGCCCATTACGATAGCAGTACAGGAAAGGCGATATCTCGCCCTTTACAGCAGAAGTACAGGAAACGCGATATCTCGCCCGTTACGATAGAAGTACAGGGAAAGCGATAACTCGCCCTTTACGGTCGAAGTACAGGGAAAGCGATATCTCGCCCTATATGGTAGAAGTACAGGCAACGCGATATCTCGCCCTTTAAATAGAAGTACAAGGACGGCGATATCTCGCCTTTACGGTAGAAGTACAGGGAACGAGACATCTTCCCCTTTGCGATAGAAGTACAGGGAACGCGATATCCCGTCCTTTAAGACAGAAGTACGGGGAAAGCGATATCTCGCCCTTTACGGTAGAAGTACAGGAAACGCGATTTCTCACCCTTTACGATAGAAGAACAGGGAACGCGACATCTCGCCCTTTGCGATACAAGTACAAGGACCGCGATATCTCGCCCTTTAGGGTAGAAGTACAAGGAATGCGATATTTCGCCCTTTACCATAGAAGTGCAGGGAAAGCGATATCTTGCCCTTTGCGGTAGAAGTACGGGGAACGCGTTATCTCGCCCTTCACGATAGAAGCACAGGGAAGGCGATATCTCGCCCTTTACGATAGAAGCACAGGGAAGGCGACACCTCGCCCTTTACTATAGAAGTACAGGAAAAGCGATATCTCGCCCTTTACGATAGAAGTACAAGGAAAGCGATATCTCGCCCTTTATGATAGAAGTACAGGGAAGCCGACACTACGCCCTTTACTATAGAAGTACAGGAAAGGCGATATCTCGCTCTTTCTATGAATTTTCTGTGATCTAGCGAAGGCTTTGACTGTGTAAATCATGAAATTTTGTTAGCTAAATTACATTTATATGGTATCCAAAGAATAATGGCAGATTGGTTCAGACCCTATTCAAAAAAAAAAAGGCAGAAGACAGAAAGTTGAAATAAGATCTAGTTCAACTCAAAATTTTTTCTGTGACTGGGGTAGGCTGAAACATGGAGTCCCCCAAGGGTCCATTCTAGGGCCCTTATTGTTCTTAATTTATATCAATGACCTTCCACTGAGAATAAATTCCTTATCAGAACCAGTATTATTTGCTGATGGCACTAGTGTCATAATCTCTAACAGAAATATTGAAGATTTCTGTACGATATCAAACTCAGTTCTCTCCAGTATGATTGAATGGTTTTCAGCAAACAAGTTAGTCCTAAATCTAGAGAAATAAAATATATTGAAATTTGTAACGAATAATTCACCACAGTGTGCATTTAATATTGGTTATAAAGGTAAGTAGAAGAAACAGTAAATTCAAAATTTCTTGGCTTACATCTTGATAATCACCTAAATTGGAAGGATCATATTGATTAAATAATACCTAAATTAAGTGAAGAATGTTATGCAGTTAAGTCAGTGTTCAACATCAGCAACATTAACACTCTCAAGACAACTTATTTCGCATATTTTCACTCTATTTTACAGTACGGAATAATTCTGGGGGAAATTCTTCCAACAGCAGGAAGATATTTACATTACAAAAGAAAATCATCAGAATTATGGTTGGTACACATCCTAGAGCTCCATGTAGAAATCTATTTAAAAAAACTAGAGATTTTGCCTCTTCCATGCCAATATATATTTTCGTTCATGAACTTCTTTGTTAATAATCAAAAAAATTTTCAAACAAATTCATCAGTACACAGTATTAATACAAGGAATAAGCATCATCTTCATCCACCAATTGCCAACCTATCATGCTTTCAGAAAAGTGCATTCTATTCTAGCATCAGAATTTTCAATAATTTACCATATAGTGTCACAAATCTTAAGAATGAAAAGGCACAATTTAAAGTAGCACTAAGAAGATACTTAAATGCACACTCCATTTACTCTGTAGATGAATTTCTTATGTGTACTGATAAACTATAATAATGACCTTCAATTGAAATTGAAACAAACAGTAAGAAGAAGAATATAAGAGACTTGTATAGGGGTATCAATGAGTTTAAGAGGGGGTACCAGCCTAGAAGTAATGTAGTAAAGGATGAGAAGGGTGACCTGGTTGCAGACTCCCACAGTATTTTGACTAGGTGGAGGAATCATTTCTCCCAGCTGTTGAATATACACGGGGTTAACGATGTTAGGCAGATTGAAGTACACACAGCAGAGCCACTAGTGCGTGAGCCCAGTGCCTTTGAGGTTGAGATGGCTATTGGAAAACTAAAAAGCCACAAATCACCAGGTATTGATCAGATTCCAGCAGAATTGATTAAAGCAGGGGGTAGGATTATTCGGTCTGAAATCCATAAACTTATTATTTCTATTTGGAATAAGGAGGAATTGCCTGAGGAATGGAAGGAGTCGGTCATTGTGCCTATTTATAAGAAGGGTGATAAGACAGATTGCAATAACTATCGAGGCATATCACTTTTGTCGACTACGTACAAAATTCTATCCAACATCCTTTTGTCAAGGTTAACTCCATATGCAGAGGAAATTATTAGGGATCATCAGTGTGGATTTCGACGTAACAGGTCAACCACTGATCATATATTCAGCATTCGTCAAATACTTGAGAAAAAATGGGAATACAATGAGGCAGTGCATCAGCTATTTATAGACTTCAAGAAAGCCTATGATTCAGTTAGTAGGGAGGTCTTGTATAATATTCTCATTGAGTTCGGTATCCCCATGAAACTAGTAAGGTTAATAAAAATGTGCCTAAGTGAAACATATAGCAGAGTTCGGGTAGGCAAACATCTGTCTGACACGTTCCCTATTAAGAATGGCTTGAAATAAGGAGATGCTCTGTCGCCATTGCTTTTCAACTTTGCTTTAGAATATGGCATTAGGAGGGTTCAGGCAAACCAGGAGGGCTTGAAATTGAATGGTACACATCAGCTTCTGGTTTATGCTGATGATGTTAATATATTGGGCGGAAGCGTACATAGCATAAAGAAAAATGCAGAAGATTTAATGATTGCTAGTAAGGAGATTGGTCTAGAAGTAAATGCTGAGAAAACTAAGTACATGGTCATGTCTCGAAATCAGAATGCAGGACACAATCGCAACATAAATATAGATAATAAATCCTTTGAAAGGGTGGAAGAATTCAAATATTTGGGAGCAACCCTAACGAATCGAAACTCCATTCATGAAGAAATTAAGAGCAGATTGAAGTCGGGGAATGCTTGCTATCATTCGGTGCAGAATCTTTTGTCTTCCAGGTTGCTATCCAAAAACACAAAGATTAGGGTATACAGAACTATAATTTTACCTGTTGTTCTGTATGGATGCGAAACTTGGTCTCTCACACTGAGGGAGGAACAAAGACTGAGGGTGTTCGAGAATAGGGTGCTGAGGAGGATATTTGGGCCTAAGAGGGACGAGGCGACAGGGGAGTGGAGAAGACTACATAACGAGGAACTTAATGACCTGTACTCATCACCAAATATTATTCGGGTAATCAAATCGAGAAGACTGAGATGGGCGGGGCATGTGGCACGTATGGGGGAGGAGAGAGGTGCATACCGGATTTTGGTGGGGAGACCCGAGGGAAGGCGACCACTTGGGAGACCCAGGCGTAGATGGGAGGATAATATTAAGATGGATATTCGGGAAGTGGGATGGGAGGACATGAACTGGATTGAGCTGGCTCAGGATAGGGACAGGTGGCGGGCTCTTGTGAATGCGGTAATGAACCTTCGGGTTCCATAAAATGCGGGGAATTTCTTGACTAGCTGAGAAACTGTTAGCTTCTCAAGAAGGCCTCTGCTCCATGGAGTTAGTTAATGACCTCCAAGACTGCACATAAAATGTTTAAAGTATTTTGCAATGTTCATTTTTGTATGTTTTTGTATGTTCATGACTTATTCCACATCTTGTTTTCTTGTGACAAAATTATAGATCCATGGAATGTATGTATGTATGTATGTATGTATGTATGTATGTATGTATGTATGTATGTATGTATGTATGTATGTGTGTGTGTGTGTGTGTGTGTGTGTGTGTGTGTGTGTGTGTATTACAGCAGAACTAGAGGAAACGCGATATCTCGCCCTTTACGATAGAAGTACAGGGAAAGCGATATCTCGCACGTTATGGTCGAAGTACAGGGAAGCCGATATCTCCTTCTTTATGATAGAAGTGCAGGGAACACGAAATCTCGCCCTTTACGATAGAAGTACAGGAAACGCAGTATCTCTCCCTTTATGATAGAAGTACAGGAAACAAGATATCTCGCCGTTTACGGAAGAAGCGTAAGAAATAGAACACTTCGACGTTTGCGAGGTAAGTACAAGGCAGACAGACTGAAGAAATAATTGATAGTCCAAACATATCAACACACACAATAAAAAATAAATTTTGTACATATGCACGGATAGTAGGAATAGAGGGGTAAATGACAGAACGAACGCGTCAAAACAGTTACGCCTTGCGGTTGTTTCCCACTGTGTTTTAAGCATTCTTTACAGTATTCGTATTCCAAAATGGTCGTCTCTTCTATGCACATGGTAAACCGTGACAGCATAATGTTGCATAAAATTTGTGTCTAGTGAAGACAAAGGTTTGTTGAAAGTCGGCTGTATTTAATGCGGTTGTTGTTATTGTTGAAAGTACCTCTTTTGACAATCCTGTCATGCATCCACACCAAACATACAAGCTGAAGACTACATGTATGCCGCTTGTTCACAGCACAGAGTTAGTATGGCGCGTCTGGCATCAAAAATAGGCTATTGCGCGTACGGTAGCAGCACTAAAAGTACAGCAAGATAATGCAAGCCGCCCGGATACGTCACAGAGGATAAAGTCAAGCAAATCACAAAAACGTAAATCACAAGTCTTAAGAAGCCGCTCTAATTTTATTGATTTTTTGTCGAAAATGAAAGCACAGAATTTGTAAAATAAAAGTCAGTGACAAGAGGCCACCTACACAAACCAAGCTCGAAAACTGTCCCTGGCTTCAACAGTATTATTCGCAGTACAACTGAAGCTCTTCTCAGCATTTTTACTGGGGTAAGAACATTCAAAAGGACTTCTGTGCTTCTACACTCCTGTCCAATGCGACAGCGTAAAATCACTTATCCTTTCCCTTTCTAGCACCATGATAACACAGCAAGTACTGGAATTTCTGCAGCCATATGAGCATGCTCAGCTAATTGAGTGAGGCACTACTGCAACAAGAACAGAGTCTAGCTAGTTTTGCGCCCCGCCTGCGCCACTTACCCAGTGAGCTTTCCTTTGTGGGTGTCTCGGTTTCAAAGTCACTGTCTGGCATCTGACGACCGGAAAAGAAGCACCCGGAGCACATCGAGTAGAAACATAGTAGTTATAAAACACAACAGCAAGATACGAATACAAACACATAGACTCTACTGTGAAGACTAGCTTTGTCGCCTACGAATTTGCGGAACTGTAATTATAATATTGGCCCTTTAGGCCCAGCAGTTACTTTTTGTGTCGCCAAGTGTAACGTTAAAAGAATTCTACGTTCTACCAACAGAATGCATGTACTCGTATGTGCTTTATGTATGCTCTGAAAACGAACAACGATTATTTCCCCATACAGCACGAACTAATTAGTTTTGTAAATGGATACAAAACAATTCAGGTTGAGCTTTCTCTTTTGAAGGATTAACTTCTGTAGCAGTTATTGTTAAGATAGTGGCTAAGTTATAAGTAAGCTTCTGAATTTGTGCTGCCCGTTTTTGTTGAAGTGAATTTACTGAAACTACGCTAACAAGACACTACCTGGTAATGTGAAAAATACTGGCAGTGTCATTTCAAAGTTTGGATTCGGGTCACATGCCTCTACCTGGCGAACTGAGTTCAGGAGGAAAACTGGTTAATTCCATAATACGTGTATTCACACTATACAATATAGGCCTATACATGGCCTTGATTAGTCAAGGATTTGTCAGGTAGACTGAGAATATCCTTTATCGTTACCTGCGGTATAACGGCGGCTTAGTCGCGTGAACTGTCGTAAGGTTGACCGCCGCCAAGTTTAAGCTGCTTATATTCTTTGCGCCGGTCTTCGCCTTGCCTTGTTACGAAGATCTGGATTTTCGTAATTTTGCATGACTGCTGCTGTCTGCCGGTATGATTTTGTAATTAGATTCTACCCGTACGGAATTCTAAACGCTACACGTTAAAATCGTCAGGCGGTGTAAGCCTTGTAGAAGAACCTTGTTTTACAGTTGTTGTACGCAACTTCAAATATAAGGAACTGTTTGGATGGAGATACAGCTCTCTCCAGCTTCCAGTTCAAGCCTTCTTCACCCCATCAAATACAGTATAACTCCATTTATCCCGAATAATTGGGACCGCAAGCCGTCCCGATATGCAGAAATCCGGATTAATTTTTCTTTGAAAATAGGATACATTGGAAGTTCAAAGTGGAAAAAATTTCTACAAACGGCTATTTTTAGGCTGCATGTTTATTTACCTACAAATAAAACATTAATACACAATTCGTTGTATATATTTGACAAAGGGGAAAAATCTAAGCCATAAAAAAATATAGTACAGCTACAGGGCCAAGCTGATTCGGATGATTGGTGATTCGGATAACTAGCGTCCGGATAATTGGAGTTATACTGTATTACCTTAGCCTTAAGAGTGTGGAAAGGCGTACATTAATCAAACCTTACGTTCCACCGAGACTGGGGTCAAATAACATTATCGGTCTATGCGGTGGTGTCGTCCGTAGAAGTCAGCTGCAGCAATTCACAATAACGTTTGTTGTGAAGTGCAGCCAAGGTCCCATATCAGGCAGTGTTGCATTTTACCTTAAGCTTCACCTGTTGTGGTTGAAGCTAAAGTTGTGTGTAGCAGGACACCGACTTCGATGTGACACTTAACACAGTATATCCACATTGTTGCCACAGTGCAGCCGCATTTCATGCCAATTTGAGATGGGGCGATATAGTAATTAAGTCTCACTATAAGTGCATAATTTGAAATAACGCAAATCCAAAAATATTAGTTAGACCAGCCTTCATCGTCAAGTGGGGAGACGGCGCGTCCCAATCAGGCGCCTGCTGCATCTCCTCTTACCTAAATGTCATCACAGGATGGTGATTATTTCCAATTTTTCAGGCAGTGCAGTACGTTAGCTAATCATATTGTCATTAAATTAACTTTGATTATGCATTTATATTTTTTAAATGTGTTTAATAGCAAAAAATACGCTGCAGTTGTAGATTTATGCGTTCTGAGAAGGCATCCCCCATAATTAACATTCATTCCGGCGGGAAAAGTAGTCTTGAATTATGCGACCTCTTCAGGAACGAATTTCTCATATAAAATGCGACGGCACTCTATCTTTAAATTGTAATAACATGTGTCCCTAAGGCACTCACTGACCAACCAGGTGAACATCATACAGCGTTGCGATGAAGCTACAGGCAAAGATGACTACTGGTGGCTAATAAAGGCAGTTCTGTTTTGACACAGATGTAGCGTGTGGTTTGAAAGAGTACTAAATCAATAATATAAATCTGATGGTATTGCCATTCAGGAAGAGTACTGCAAAAATTATTTTTAAATTGTGTATTCCGTGAATTTTAATCTGATTTATATTTGTTATTAATAAACCAACAAATGCACATACAACATATACAATCGTATAACTGACTAACTAACTAACTAACTAACTCCGTGGAGCAGAGGCCTTCTTGAGAAGATAACAGGTTCTCGGCTAGTCAAGAAATTCCCCGCATTTATGGAACCCAGAGGTTCATTACAGCATTCACAAGAGCCCGCTATCTGTCCCTATCCTGAGCCAGCTCAATCCAGTCCATGCCTCATCCCACTTCTTGAGATCCATCTTAATATTATCCTCCCATTTACGCCTGGGTCTGATATCGTATAATTTTTATAAATCCTCCGACATGTTTCTGTGCTATGGCGTACTCGCATACACACCACAAGGACAAGGCCCGTACTGGATTCATAATATTATAGATGTTTGTATACGCATATAAAATACCCACGACATACCAAGAAAGCAGTTTTTAAGTGAAGTAAAATTTGTTTTATACTAGTTCCGAAGATAATATAATGTATAGTATATTTTAATGTATTACTAGCCCTACAGACCTTTGTATGCCACTAAGTTTAGAAAAGGAGAACCGTCGACTCATGTGCATGCTACAAGACCATTCATATAGGACAGACCCATATTGAATCAAACATATAAGAAGAGGTCTGTGTACGAAGATGAATTTACTACGACAATCTAAGTTAACAGATTTTAAAAAACTTTTTATCCAGCTGCTTTATACTAGATTGGAAGAAGATAATGTAATGTACACCAATCATTTTGATGATTATTGACCATACAGAACATTAACCTGCAGACTGAACTTAGCTGAGGCGAGCAATGTATATATACACACTACGAATGTAATTCTGTATATTTTACCTGGTTTGTCGTGTACTTTGTACTTTAACTCCCCAACGATGGTGCTAAAGCACCGAAATATGTCGCAGGATTTATAAAATTTATACGACTGTGCATTTAGTGTGTATTTGTTGGTTTAATAATAACAAATATTAATTACTGCAAAAATTAGATTGTCTGCAGCAGTTCTCATAAAACAGGTGTTCGTGTAACCCTGACATTCTGACGAACACAATTTCAGAAACACTGATCTGCAGGTTACCAATTACTATTACTGTTTTATTTCAAAGAGGGCACCTTTTGTACTTAATAATGCAACATGGCAAATCTTATTAAAGTGATCTCATTTGACAAGAAAGAACTGCAGTATGGCTACATAGGTATGAATGTACTTTAACTTTAACTTATGTATAGTGCTATTCAAGTATTCCAAGCACAATCCAGTCATACACAACTACTCTGTTATAAAAGCAATTCTGCTTCTACAAATATGTGCTACACGGTTCGACTAATAAGGTCACCATAAAGCGAAGCTCTTACAAACAATATAGAAGGAAGGCAGTACCAGCATTGAAAGAGGCTTCTCTCTCACACAACTTTGTCGTATTAATAAAAACCAGGTAGCGGATTTTTGTAGAAGAAATGCTTTTATAATATTTGTGTTTGATTGTATTGCTTTTAGAATAACTGAGTTACAGCAACACAATGAGATGTCACCTTTAGGGATTCTATTCAAGCTTTTGGCAAACTGACATGTTAACAGTTCCAATGAAGACAGTTAATGGCATGGATGTTAGTATTTTGTTCACTTCAGGCACATTCGTGAGGATCTTGGGGAATGGGTGTCTATGGTGGATACTCAGAAAATGACACCAGAAGAGCTGGAATTTCATTATTTCAAGTAAGTATATTTAATTAACAATTATTGCGAGTTAAATTCCGGGAATAATTATCATGTCATGATATAAAACAAAATGCTTATGAACCCAAATGTTTGCAGTAATACAATGACTGAGTTAATCTTTAGTTAGCAGAAATGTACTTTAAATCTGTCACATAAAGGTCATACACATCGAATACCCTATGTTGCTTCACCACTGTTGAATTTCTGGGGCATTTTTCAAAGCAAAAATGTAGTGTAATGTGGCATAAAAATAATGATAATTTTGTACCAGTAATATTACAGCATCTAAAGTGGTATTTCCAAGTTCACGTATTCATAAAAAGGAAGTCTGTACACACGTATCATGCAGAAGTTACTGAAGGGGTTTTGTCAAAATGTAGTGTTTGAGTTCAACTCCAAAATCCGTGTGATGAATTTAGTTTTGATTTGAAGCAGTCCAGTATACTTTCTACAGCATCTTACATGAAACTCAAAGCAAATATCATAAATTTATTAAAAAACGTCACTATCCAAAAAATTATGATCACATAAAACATAAATTTATTGAGAGCTATATCCTTTAAATGAAACATTTTTGAGGAAAATTATTAACAAAATACGCAATTATGCACTTGAAGCAGTACAGAAATGGGTTTGCATGTGTGATAAACAGACATGATGACTAATAATGTATGCAAATAGCAGCAGAGAATACGTTAGAAATTTATGTGTAATCCACTCATTCAGCTTTAATCTGGGATATGCAGGCTACATGACTTTGATAATAATACAAAGTTGGATGGACTGGAGATCTTACAAGCTATCCACCATACAGTCCATTCCGTTGAGACACAGTCACAAAACGAGAATGTCCCTGACCATCAACAGCAGGTAGAAACGCAAACAGAACAAAGCAAGAACTCGGACCAAGACGATTTCAACTATTTTGTTGGTAAGTGAAGAGGAATGGGAAAGTAGTTGCGAGTAGTGACTATAACACAGTGAAGCCCTCTTAAGGGAAGAGGTCTGAAAAAGTGCTACTTTATATTTTAATTTTTGACGACTTATTACATATGTATGCTTAATTTGTTTAATTTGCACCAGTTTTGGGTAAGTGAAAGTCTTAGCACACTCGCGCCTGTACCTGACCACGCGACCGTTTTTTTTCGGTAACTTCTAATTCAAAAGTTCGCACTTCATTTCAAATGTATATGCTTTCTTGAAATATTCATCAAGTGTGGTTTGTCTTGCACTTGTTGAAAAAACAACTGCAATATTCGTCATCAGATTTCTTCTGTTTTTAAGTAGCTACAGTGAAACTCTCTTAAGAAATTTTGAAAATATTACACAAATTTGGCTTATTAAGTAGAAAAATGCATTAAAGCGGTATGCCTGAAACAGTCACTATTTTGTAATTCCGTACTGAAATTGACATCCATTTACTAGAATAGAGCTCCACGTTACCCTATTAAATAATTAATTTTCATCATCAAGCTATATTTCAAGTCTTACCTTTAGTGCAATGCCACTGCTTTGTACGTTCCATTCAACACAACCTGTATTCATTGATTATTCTTACACCACATGTTTCGGTCGTTCGAGCATCATCAGGTGTATAAGCTATAAAAACTCAGTACAAGGCAAAAGTGTAAAATTTTTCAGAGATCCCACAAAGAAATATAGTATAAAATATGCGAGTGAAGGTTCCAATTGGATTTTTGGAACATATGCCTGTCATTAGCCTGGAATAATTAGTGCTTATGTAAGTTATTAAAATTATTGATTAAATTCTCTTCTAAAATTCCAGCATCATTGGGTCCTGGTTTTGTAGTTACATGTTGATCAGGGTTGGTGCCGAACGAGTAATGGTTGCTGGTTTTAAACTAGATGTGTTATTCCATTGTTCACAATTCCGGTTTTGTGTTTTGTTAAGGAGTAGGAATGGATTGAGTAATGGCTGTTTTTTGCTCACGTCCGTACTAAGCCCTTATGTGTACTCTGACAGGTTTCAGTTAATGCGCGATCTTCTTTCAGTGTCTGTAACGATATTTAGGTTATGTTCTTTTTAATAGTCACTGCTTACTGTCTGGCACAATTCAGTGTTGCTTATCAGCTTATTTATACGGAGTCAGTCACCTCGTACCTATGCTCACTTTGAGTAATCAGTGAATACAGGTTGTGTTGAATAGAATATATAAAGTAGTGGTTTTATTCTATGTGGACAACATGATGCATCATATTAAATCTACCTTTAGTGACTTCAGCATAAGCTTGAACACAAGTAAGAGCTTTACAAGCACGCCTGGTAGTTGAGCAACCCATTTTTGCCAGGACTGTCCCATAAATACTGATTTTACCTTACTACTCTCAGCTGTTCACTTACAGAATGAATACTGTGTCCTGTTACTTTCACACGGGAATGCAGCTTTCTTATGCAATTTCTTTAGTGAGGGCAAGTTTAAGTATCATACGCCACGTTTACAATATACAGCTTTTATAAAATTGAAAGCGGTTTACTTTTTATGCCGGTTTTTGATGTTTTAGGGAAGCTGGTCGGATATTCTATAATAAAGGCTGTACAAGACGACAACTGTATACACACAACCAGTCTAAAGTGAACACAAAATATACATACATTTTGCACACAGAATACTTCATGTTGAAATGAAAGTAAGTCAGAGTCGCCATGCCCTCCATTAAACCAATGCCTATTCTTGTAGTATATTACACTCGCTCCATGACATTGCGTTATGGTGTGTGACATCACTCCCCACCACATGTGACTATGATTTAACAATGAGTTGCTTATATGTGTATCGGATCCGTGGCGGAAACGACTTTGGAGATTAATCTTCACATACTGAGGATGTTATTTCGTCATTGTGTGTTGGTAACAAACAGACGTACTGGGAAACTCTTTTAAAATTTTGATGCATAAACCTACAAATTGGGCGAAAATTTTGTGTCACGAAGTTCTCGTGCTTCTTTAGACGGGAAACCCCTCCAAGTGGAAAGCTCTTAAAAGGGCAAAGTAAGTTAGTCATATGGGAAAGTATTGGTACTAAATATATCTAACGTCTTTTGCGGGAAAACATCTTCAGCAGGGTCATCTTAGAGTGGGTTTCACTGTACTTGGTATTAGGACAAGAACGGCCAATTGACTTAATAAGAAAGTGAAATATTTTCTGCATAAAACATATTTGGGTGTAATTTTTGCCAATATTATTTCACATTTACAACTAGCCAATTTGCGAAAAGTAGCAGGGCCATTCTCCAGAAACTGATAGTCACCGTCCTAATCTTGCCTTTTACGGACGACTGAAGTTCATGGCTGCGTCAGCAAGGACTGACATAACCACACCCTGTTCCTTAAAGTTCCATTAGTGCCTGGGCCGGTTGAGTAGTCATTTCCTACAAGGCTCTTATTCTCTTTCACAATAATAATTAGGCTTAGCATTACACATATTTTACATACTGCACATGTAAAATAAAACTACGTTTAAACGTTCACTTAGGGAATCCTATAAGAAACGCATATTTCATTATTTATAAGAATGATTGGCATAAATATCATTACTGTATTCACAGGAAAGTCATCAATCCACAGAACTGATCGATTCCTCTCTTCTCTCTTCCACATTAGGTCAGTTCAATATTTGGCAAAGGAGAACAGAGAGTAATACTGTGTTCATTTTTATGGCATCTTCTTATGCGTACGGGTCATTCGGTGTATGTAATTGCATTGAAACTTTGATTTTTCCATTTTGAAGAGACCACCTGTGACAAATGTACAACTCAGGAAACTGTGTGAAAATGTGTTAGTGTCTGTGAATAGCTGAGTTCTCTGACATTAAGTTTCATTTGCAAGTACATGCACATTTCGTGGCAAAAATCTTGAATATGAGCAAAGAACACAATACTTCTTTGCACTGGCCAAATAAGAATGCCGAGAAATCAGATACTTTTCCATAATCAGGACTCAAAAACTAAAGCATAAATTTGGAAAAATAAAAAGTGATTACAATTTACCATTCTTCTTACATGCGCTAGGACAGGGCCAAATAATATGTGTTAAATTAGGAAGAACATAAATTCTGAGAGTGCAAAACTAAACCTTTATTCTATGTTCTGTACAGTTCAATGGTTCCACATTACAGCTCAGTCACATATGTCATATGAAGGGAAAATATGGCATTATTATCTCTGGTATCTCTCTTACTCTTTTATCAATACACCACATACTACTTTTTCATACTGACTAACTAAAGGTCATTCTCTTGACTAGAACTGATAGACCAAGTACTGGAACAAGATGATATTGATAAAGATGGCTACCTCAGCTACATTGAATATGTTGTGGGTCGACAGAAGGATGAACATAAGATAAAATCAAAATATAAGAAGCCATAATCCGGTATCTGGACTCTTAGAATGTATGTATGTTATGTATATCTATATGTTGCCAATTCAATAACTATCACAAAATCACTTTATTTTTAAACAGCTGTATGTATTGATGTAATAGTTCTTTAAGAAACATGACAGATCTTTTTTCACAGGAAAATATTTGTAGTGTGTAAGCCCCACACATTTTAGTGCCATCTGCTGATAATGAATGAAATTTTCTGAGACTTCAATCCTCATTTTTGCAATGACTGTTTTCATATCAACTGTGATTTTCACCAGTTGGCCAACTAGAAGTAGATTATTCCTGTTGACACTGTACTTCAGGAATCACCATAAGAAGTCCTTACAGGAGTTTAGACCTGGCATGTATGAGAGCAAACTGCATCCAGTTACAAGCCATCCAGAACATTAACTGGAGATGAGCCTATCATAAGACTGTTCACATAGGAAAGAAATTATGTACACTGTCAAATATGTGGTAATACTGTGATATATATAAAATTCTACCAAATCATGCCAAAGACTCCCAGAACATGTGAAAAAACTGAGTTTATTCTTCCTTTTAATGTTACACATCCTGCTCTGTTGTTTCTAATAATGAATGGTACTTCTCACCATCAACACAATTTTATTGTTGATATTCATTTATTATATTTTTATAGCAACACATTTTGAACAAATATGGTCATCTTCAGGCCAACCAAATTATAAAAATGTAACTGTATTATGGATACATAAACATGTGTGTGAAATGGATGGAAATCTCAATCTTGAGATGGAGTCATTATTATAAATTTATGCTCACGGGTAAAGTGGCCTTTAAAACGATCTAAACTGAATCCAGAAAGTGGCCTGACAAAATTTCGCAATATGCCACCACAATGAGCCTAATTAACCTCCCAGTACACATGCAGTGCTTTCAGAAATCACTATTCAATTTATGTTACAAAATAATTATTGGGAATAAAGGTACCTAATTACCTGTTGTAATAATACATACAAAACAGACATTTCTTTTAATATTTTCCAAATACAACAATTTTCAGGGTGTCTTCACAGATTCTTACTTTTAACAGTAAACATCCATCTTATCTAAGTTTAGTGCCAGTTGTTACTTTCACTGCAATTTTCAGCACCCTGTTATTATGCAACTGAATGATACAGTGCAACTGCACTTCAGACCCTCAGAGCATGATATCCTTTGGTTTTTTTTCTGTGCTGATGCTTCATTGAAATTATCCAGTAGACTGAGTTTCAAGACTGTAAGAAGATAGTCTTCACATTAACAAAAACAAATATCATCACACTATATTTTGCCAGGTCAGTTGGAATGAACTGGTGAAAGTGGCAGTTTTGTTGCATGTGACTAACTGCTCATCAGTAGTCAAATATTCAATGGATTCGCAAGTGCTTGGTGAATTTTGTAAAATGTTGAAACACTGTGCATTGCTGGCCACGTACTGGCCCCACTTTGTTCATATTAAACACAACATCACTGAAATATAACTTGCACATTTTGCACTTAAATCACTTATATGACACAGGCATGCAGCCTCAGTAGCTGTACTTCTTCAGATTCACAGATCCTGTATATTTAACCTTCCAGACTTCAAAATGCCCAAAGTGTATGGAATTCCTAAAATTATTGTGATTTCTAGCTCCTGAATTGTGTCTGGCATCTCTGACATGTTCACGCTCATTTTTTACTTAATTAACACATATTTATGTACAGATTATGGCTTCCTCCCTGGTGCTTTTGTCACATGTACAATACAGGCAGTTGCATTTCATGTGCATTTGAAATAGTGTGATACAAAAATATTACTCAAGCTTCACTTTATGCGCAATTGTGAAACAATGCCAATCCAAAACCTAAAAAAATTGGGGGGGGGGGGGGGTGTTGTGTGTCCTTATTACGCGGCCACTGCATTTGCGTTCCCTTCAGTGTTGTCCGAATACAATGATTTTTACCAGTATTTTTCATGCAGCGTACTACATTATGAAATAACATGGTAATTAGCTTAACTTTTATTGTTATTTATTTATACTATGCTAAAGTATGTTTCAATGAAAAAAGTACACTACAATGACTGGAGATTTATGCACTCTGAAAATGCCTCCCCCTGACCTTCCATTTATTCTGATGGCAAAATTAGTCTTCAATCATGTGATATCTTCAGAAACGCATCCCTTGCATAAAATGCGACCATACTGTATAAAAAAAGGGAAGAAAAACAGTGAAACAAAATGCCAGAAAAAATGAAAAGCATCTTTACATTAAAATTCTTAAACATCATCTTAACTTACATGACAAACTGATGTATTACTGTTGTGTATGACAAAATATCTTGGAATCTTGCGCCTTACTATATTCACTGACAAAATTCTCATAATGTACATGTAAGTATTATGGTTTCTTGTTTTGTCATCTGTTTTGTATGATGTGATATGTAGTTAATATACTTCCGTTTTATCTACAGTAACCCTCATATTGTGTTATTATTAATCTGTGCCCATCCTTGTCCATAACGATGAGACTATACAAGGTTATGGGCCCAGGAGTGCAACTCATTGTGCTGGATGTTTTAATATGAGAGTTACACTGAAGAGTCAAGTGTGAAGTCATGGAAGTCAGACTTGCATATATTGAAATGATGTTACCAGGGGTGAGCACGCCCTTGATAATGTAGATTAATAGATTAAATCCCTTAAACTAGGGGAAAGTTGACTTGTTTCATGTGTGTGTGTGCGTGGGTGCGCGAGCGAGCATGCATGCACACTGGAGTAGTGTTTTACTGTGATCAGTGAAAGGAAAAGTTTTGAAAAATGACACACAACTATGGATCCGAGCACGGCAACGTCCGTCAACATGCCATCAGTGCGTACATCTGCCGGGCCTACTGTCGTTGTTATGAGTCAACACGGTCTACCTACAATCACAAAGTTGGAAGACTAATGAAATTATTGTTCGTGGAGGTATATGATGGAGCTTTATCTAATTGATGAAGATCCGTACGAGTGCATCCTAAAGGAATACGCACCCGTCCGTCCCTGTAGCTTTACCACTCACTCTAGAAATGAAGAAGGATCTTCGTGGAAGACTGATGATGTGTTTCATGATACAGACTGTGTCATCGATGTTCGCCGTGCTACAACAGCAAAGCAGGCATCGAGCAGTTTAAAAAAAGATGTATCAAGACAGCAGGCTGCATCATCGCCTTAGATTGCTGACTCAAATATCTTGTACTCTTCTGATTAATTATCTGGCGACAGACAAATATGTGGCAGAGACTGTCAACATCTCACAACAGTTAGCAAATGTAAGTGCACCACTGTGGACGGGTGCTTGGCCGTCTTAATGCTTTGGGGTCTCCCAAAGGAATTTGAGCCAATGAAGATGGCGATTGAAAGCTCAGGACTGAAATTAATGACTGAACTTGTGAAGGGGCGATTGTGTGGGAACAACCAACCAACTCCAAAATGGACCTTCCACGTGACTCTGCGGCAGACTGCCGGATACGCTGACCAGCCAACCAACCAACCAACCAACCAAAGTGATAACTAAGGGCGGACGCCCCTTGGTCTGATTAGCCATTCCTCCTTTTAACGCATCGCTGGGCTCTATAACAGACACCTTACTCTATAACGGGGATTTTGCTTACACTAAAGGTTTATAGTCCTGGTTGTAAACCAGGACTAGTTACGCTAAAGGCTACAGCTCTAGGGGCACATGGTCTTCATAATTAAGGGGAGAAAACTTTGGTTGGAAGGCTGCCTGGGAGTTGAACCCAGGGTGGCATATTTGCGCGCAATATATGACCAACTACAAGTAGGCACGTTGATGAAGCCGCCGTGCCCGGGGGGAGGAAATGTGGACCGTGCCCCGACTTTATAATTACACCTTGGAATTTACCTTAGAACTGAGGAAAATCACGGTAAAACCTCAGTCAGGGTCGTCGAAAGTCGCCCAGATAGTCAATAGCGAGCACGTTTCGATGTCGAC
Source organism: Coptotermes formosanus (assembly GCA_013340265.1). NCBI lineage: Eukaryota > Metazoa > Arthropoda > Insecta > Blattodea > Rhinotermitidae > Coptotermes > Coptotermes formosanus. The sequence goes on along the minus strand of BLKM01000729.1, from coordinate 4,310,332 downwards.
TTGGCCGGCATTTTGAATGCGACCTCGACTGGTCGGCTGACCTTAGTCCCCTTACCTTGCGCATCACGCAACTTGCGTCGGCCTTCGGTCAGCATAAATATCTGCTGAGTTGCCGAACTAACGGGTTCCACACACCAGCTAACTTTGAATCGTAACTCTCGGTTAGAGCTCTGATATGTTCTTCAAAGAACGGCACTCCCATATCCAAGCGAATTTGCCTGTTACTGATGTACCAAGATGCACCAGTAGCAATGCGAAGACACTTGGACTGGAGAACGTGCAGCGGCTTAACGTAGCCGCGAGCAGTCTACCTCCAGATGGTGCACACATAGTCCATCAATGGGCGGCTGGGCTGCTTATACAGCAGAACTCCGTTTCTGATGGAGAGGCCGTTATGCTGTTTAGGAGACAGCCAAGCATACCCATTCGGTGGGGGGCTTTCTTTCTGTCCTGGACGATGTGAGGCCGCCAAGTCAGGCGTGAATCTAAAGTCACTCCCAATAAACCGGTTGTATCGACCCACTGGATTGCCTCTCCTAGGAACTGAAACTATCGAGGTCGAGGAACTCGCCAGGCGGCCTTAGCAAAGAGCATAGCATTGCTCTTTAAGACGTTAATGGCGCTTTCCATTCTCTAAGCCACTGCTCTAAGTCACTCAGATAATTTTCCAAGTACCTGATAAGCAGCGCTGACTTGCGGGATGTGGCTTTGATGGCCGGGTCGTCGGCGTACAGGGCCAGCTCGGCGTGGCGGGATGGCACAAGCATGTCGTTAACACAGACTGAAGAGCACAGGGGAGATTAGCCCGCCCTGTGCCATTCCAGCAAGCATGCAATGGCGGCTGGATGTGGCTGTTTAGGGCGCCTCGAACGTCCGGTTATTGAGATAAGAGGATATTTTAACAAGGTACGAGGGGAAATCTAGGAGTTAGCTTGAAAAGGAGACCATCGACCCAAACGGTATCGAAGGCCTTAGCCAGTCACGCCTGCCAGTCTCTTCTCACAGAAGTTCCTAGTCACTCCTTCAAAGAGGCGGGCTAGCCGAAGAGACGTGCTACATTTGGGTCTGAATCCAAACTGCTCATCACGCAACAGCCCAGTCCCGCTTACTTCACATAAGATCCTACTAAGTAGGATTTTTCAAACAATTTACCAAATGTGTCTGGCAGACAAATAGGCCGATACGACAAGGGTATTGACGGGTCCTTTCCAGGTTTCAGGATGGAAATCATGCAGGCGTGTATCCATACCATTGGCAAGCACTGCGCAAGAAGCGCCGCGTTAAATAACGCAACGAGGAGGCATATAGCCCGCTGCGGAAGGTGCTTCAGGTGTTTCGGTAAACCGTTACGCCCTGGCGCTTTGCCGACCTTGAGACCCCAGACGGCGTCCTGAACCTCCACGGGGTTGGTTAACTTAGGCTCACTTGCAGGGGTATAAGAGTATGCTTGCAGCGCCTCGTTAAACTTGTCGAAACAATTCCGGATCCGACGGGCCGTTTAGTGCCTGGAACCGAGAGTCGAGACTGTCAGCCAGGGCTTCTGCTTTCTCGGGATTAGATAGAGCAATTCAGCCCAGTGTGACGACGGGAGGTCAGGGATTGGGAACTCTCGTCACCCGTCTTTTCATCTTCCACAGCGACTGCTCCTCAGGATCAAATATCTCCATCGTGCCGCTCCACTGGTCGTTACGCCACTCATTTAGCTGGTGGATCACCAACCGCTGAAGGTTGACATCAGCTTTCAGAGCAGGGTCCCTGGTGTTTTGCCACTGCCTCCTCAGCCGGTACTTCAGGCGTATTTCATCCTGAATACACGCCTGTATTGGGGACCGTGGGTCATCACGAGGGCGGCTCTTGGGAGTCGACGCCGCGAGCGCCTGGAAAATTGCACTGGACATTTCCTCCACGCACGTGTAGATTTCCACCTCATTCAGCAGTAACGGGGTGGACGGCAGCCTCTCTTCTAGGCTGACCTGCAATTTGTCCCAGTCGATCCAACTGTAGGGAGGCCGGTGTGGCAGGTTGCGGAAGAATAATCGGCACGTTGTGTAGATCAGCACGGGCACGTGATCTGCGCTTAGTGCTGAGCACGCCGTCCTATACACTGGGAAGGTTATGTCTTTGATAATTACGATTTCTAGAACATCGAGGGTAGGCGAGGATTTACACGGGAAAGTGGTGGGAGAATCTGGCCCATAAATTAAGCAGGAGTGTCCGCTAACATAATCACGCAGGAGCTTGCCCCTGGTCGTGGTCAGCTGCGAATTCCAATCCAAATGCTTGGCATTTAGGTCCGCCACCATTAAGACGGGAAGCCCCCGCCGAAGCATGCATAAAACTCCGATCCTATTAGGGGCCGGGAGAGCGAGTGGTACAGTGCGAAGACTTTGACCGGGAAAGTAGCCAACATAATATGTATGGCAGTTGCCTTTAACTGGATCAACACAAGGACGGGTATAGCGTAGTGATCTATACCCCGGCGGACCAGTATTGCTGTTCCGCCTCCCTCTGTGGGCCGGTCTGTTCTGTGGCAAACATAGTTTGCAAGCCGAAAGACGTCTCCCTGTATGAGATGAGTTTCAGTCAAGAGACATATACGGACTCCGTGCTGACTTAAGAAATATTCCAGTTCCAGCTTCCTGCCGCGATCACCATCAGCATTCCAGAAGGCCAACGGCAGAGCTTTCACCGCCTTTGTCCTTCTAGGCCGTGCTGCCATATTCGGCTACAAAGAGGACAACGATTTTCACAAACGTCTGCAAGCGAACCGCCCCAGAAGGGAGGGTAGGTACAGTTGTGAGGAGGCGAAACGTCAGCTCCATAAATGCGATTAGGAGTAGGGTGTCGACCAGAACGGAGATCTCCTCGATAGGTGACTGGGAGGGTTAAGGTGGGGGCAGCGGAGTAGTGAGATTCGGGGTCTTAAGTGAACATATCACGACTGGGACCTGTCTGAGGGCCTTCGTGGCTTTGAGTACCGGGTTGGAAGACTTGCTTTCTTATGTTCGGACACTTTGCCCTGTTGAGGGACCTCCATGAACGGCCTGGGAGCGGGGCCAGGAGGCGTTGGGGCTATCTCACAACACGACTTCCTCGGACAACGTGGTTCCATTCGGTCCAAGGCTCTCCTGCTCTGCGAATGGCTGCGGCCAGACCACATTGTGTGCGGTGGGCTGGCCAGCAATGCCGCTGGTCCGGGTGCGTTTTATAGGCACCTACTTCGAAAGAGCCGCCTTCGCTTCTTTCCACTTGCTGCAGCCCCGGTAGTTGGCTGTGTGGTTGCACCAACCAAAGAGGTAACTAAGGACGGATGGCGTCCTGAACCTCCACGGGGATGGTTAACTTAGGTTCGCTTGCAGGGGCATACGAATATGCTTGCCGCGCCTCTTCAACCTTCTCAATAACTGCCGGATCCGATGGGTAATATCCCGGCTGGAACTGAGAACCAAGACTGTCAGCAAGGGCTTCTGCTCTCTCGGGATCAGAGAGAGCAATTCCGCCCGGAGTGACGAGGGGAGGTGAGGGAGTGGGAAGCTGTGTGGTTGCCGCCGCAGCTGCAACATTTAAGCTGCTGCTTTGGGGGTAGAGCACTCCTCTGTAGGGTGAGACTCCCGCAAACAACGCAGCGGGGTGCATATCTGCAGTTGCGGTGCGTGTGTCCGAAGCGCTGGCACCGCTTGCACTGCAAAGGACCTTTCGGTGCTACGTAAAACTCCACTGACACCCTTAGGCCGCGAAGTTCATACAACAAGCGCACCTTCTGGCTTTCCGGCCCCGAAGCCACCAACACAATGAAGTGTGGGGTCCGGGGTTGATGTTTGGAGGCGTCCAGATCATGGCGCCCAGAGCAGAGCTTTATCACTTCCTGGACACAGATGCCTAGCGCCCCCCAACTCCTCACGGACGACGCTCTCTGGAACTTTGCTGCCAAGATTTTTGATAAGGAGACTTACAGAGCGATCCGCGGGAAGAGAGAAGTTGTGAAAACTCACACCCTTGCTACCATCGAGGGATCGGAGGGCACTGACCGTGTCCCAAAAGCCATCGGCTGTCCCTGGTATAATCATCAGTTTCTTGCCCTTTAACTGGGCCCATAAACTGCTGGGACACTGCTTCCTTAACCAGGTAAGGAAGCCACGAGTATCTTTGACTCCCGAAACAAATATGAGTGTTTTGTTTGGTCGCGCGCTGGCGGGAGCGACTTTGTCAGTCACGGCGGTGTCAGCTGGCATGCCATCCAGAGGAGGCAGTGGGCTCGGAGATTTCCGCGCCCTTGGCTGAGGGCTAGGGTGGCCCACCTGGCTGCTGTGAGTTGGGGTGCCCGGCAACAACCGCGGCGTAGACCGGCACAGCTTTGCCGGGAAGCGGCTTACAGGAAGCAGCTGCTTCACCAGAAGTGCCGGGCACTGAGAGCCCATCAAGTGGGTCGGGCGCTGGGCGTCTACGCTTTTTAAACACACCTACTTTATTGAGCATGTGTCAACTTACATCATGTCAGTCTTACTGTTGCACTCTTAATACAGGCTCAGGTTAGATCATGTGTACCACAGGAACAAACCACTTGCAATGTAACACAAACAAAAAACTACTTGCATCGGAAGGAGAAGAATACAAACGTTTGCACTGTAACGTTTAAAACTCTTACACCTACACATGATTGCAATGCAAATTAAAGATCTTTCCCGACAAGACTCAGTGGTAATTATTACTTTTATCCCCGCAAAGAATAGTGTCTAGACACTTGCCACTTTTCAGTCTTCTGTGCATACATCCAAATAGTTCGCATACGTCACTGTGCGTTTTCGCCACCTCTAAGTTTTCCATCTGGCCCTGCGCATAAAGTCCATATAATCAAGAACCGATCTCCCTTTCCGACTTGTGATAGTGTAATATACCATACTGGCTAAGAGCCAGAGGACAGCGTGGTGTTTTGGCATGAGGCAAAGGGCAAAGTTGGGGAAAATTAGCCATGAATCGGGCACGTATGGAAGGTCGGTCCGCAACAGAAGTGCCACCCGCGCTCGTGTCCAGTGCCGTGTGGCCTGTGTCCCCACACGAAGTCATGCAATGAATCAGTGTATCCACTTGGGTACATTTTACACATTTATGCGACGTCTGGAGGTGGATCTTATGGAGTCGAATGTGTGTGGGAATATGAACTACGCGATACTATGTTGATCTACGTCGTCCGGTAGGAAGGGTTTGTTGATATCTCATACACGGGGCCATTTGGTGGACGGCATTTTTATCATAATCTTCGCCCTTGGCTATTCCGCGGTATTTTGCTTCAGACCTCGCACTGTATTGTACACCCACCTCTTGACAGCTCGAGGGTTCTCCTCCGGTTGTGGCTCCAGCACATAGCTGCACTCACCAAGGAATAGTCCGATGTCTGCAACAGCAATATCCGATGGATCCGTTAATAAAATAGTCACTTCATCTGCATAGGCGATCACTGCAGTAGTCCGTTGGCGATGGTTGATCTGTATCCCTTTAAGACACCTGTCAATGGGATAAAAAAGAGGGTTCAGGGCCACTATGAATAAAAGCATGCTTATTAATGGGAAACCCTGTCTTACAGAACACTTAATTGGGCTAGGCCTGGAGCGACTCCCATTCATCCGTATTTTGGAAGTTTTGTTCTCATATAGCGACCGTATCAGACCTATAGCCTGGTCATTATATCCATACATCTCTAAAATATGGAACAAATAATCGTGGGAAATGCGGTCAAACGCAGAGGAAAAGTTCAATGAAAGGAGACATAGTGGCGGGCGTGTAAAATCAGCATACGCAACGATATCCCTTATGCCCTCAGCGGCATAAAAAATATTGCGACTCAAAACACCACCGTGCTGTCCAGGATCTATAACATCAGGCAAGGCTCACCGTAGCCTGTTTGCAATTATTCTCGCTAAGATTTTATAGGCAGAATTCAAAAGTGCGATTGGTCGACAGCCTTTCAGGGTGTACGGATGCGCGGTTTTTGGAAGACACACTAGGACCCCATTTTCTGTTGATTAGACACGTCTATGTAGTACCATCTCATTATAAGCGCGAAGTAAGTCCTCCTTGATGTCCCACGTCGTGATGTAACATTCAAGACTTAGACCATCCAACCCTGGGGATTTGCGTTTCACATCTTGTCAAATTGAGCGTCAAAGTTCGAATTCGGTGACTGGTTGTGATATCTTTTCACTTACCTCTGGCAGGACCAACCCACGGATCTCGTGTCCCAGCTCACGAACACATCGTTCCTCTGCCACTATGGTATCACATTCCCTTATAAAAAAAACTGGACAAAGGCCTTCGTGATGTGATTATGTGTGTTATGGAAGGTACCATGAGTATCTATAACCTCCGTCTTTACCGTCGACTGAGTGTCTGTAGAAGGTTATATATCGACGGCCGTTCGCCATAAATGCGATTTGAATCTTCCATATCTGTTTGTAAGACCTGTACCCTCTTGGAGTGAATCCTTGTAATTTTGACATTGAGCTGTTTCAGTTTAAGTATCTTATCGTGTATCGGCTCCTGCGCTCTCAATACATGATATAATGATGTATACAGGAAATTTTCCTGAAGCCGATCATCCCTCACTCTACTTTTGCCTTCTGCTTGAAATAAGGCACAAATACGTCTTTTCGTGTATTTGGTTCACCAGTGGGTAAGGTTTGCGTATTTATGTTGTGTAGTCCTCCATCAATTCCATTCTTGTACGTATCTTGCCTGTATCTCTTCCCCAGAGAGGAGTTGATTATTTAGCTTCCATAAACGTTTTACTCTGGGCGTGGGGAACATAGAGACTTATAGGTAACACCACAGCATGGCGATCAGTAAATGCAGCCGGTAGTATTTCCGACCCCGTTCCTGACTGACGATCGAAGGCGACATATATCCTTCCGATCAATCCGCGAAGCATTTTGTGGTGCATATGTAAAAATCTGTCGTGCGGGGGTGTTAGTCCATCAGTCAATGAGACCCCAGCTTCGTACTGGATTTTCTAAAGCCGGGCTAAAATTTTGGTCACCAGTACTATCCAAGGAGTTTAGGAAAGAGTTAAAGTCGCCGCCAAGGATAAAATTCTGCGGTATCATATGCAGCAGGTACGGTATCTCGGTGTTAAAGAACTCCTCTCTCTCACTCCGCCTAGAGGTGCCAGAAGGTGCATAAATGTTCACACAGTATATAGATCCATACCAAGCCGCTATTCCCTGTCCAGAAGGTAACATTTCCAGGTTGCCAAACCGCATCCTGTCTCGAGTGCTAATGGCCGTTCCACGTTGCGTGGTACCCATATTCACATAGGTACGATAACCAGGAATCGCAAAAAGGTCAGCAATGGTGACTTCTTGCAGGAAAAGGATGACAATGTCATGGGCTATAAGAAAATTTTGTAGCATAAGGAGACGAGTAGCCAAGACAATTCCGTTAATATTCAGAGTAGGAAGTAAGTATACATCTGGCATGAGTTAAGTTGTGCCCAATCATATGTCCTTCTCAGGGGAACCCCGCACCCCAATACTGCTCCGACTTCTTTCCTTCGGAGGCTTCACCTCCACTATAGCTCTCTTTCTCCTTGCCGGTAGCCTCCGAAACTGCTGATGTTGGCCAATGCCCAATGGCATAGGGCTAATATGGGAATTTCCTACGGGAGTTAGCCCCGCTTCTGAGTCACCCCCTCTTGCACAGTTAGCATCATCGAAGCCCCGCATGAGCCTTCGGGGTTAGTTTTGTTCTTCACTGTGTGTCGAACGTGCGTCTTGATTTCCGGACGGCTCTCCTCAGCGACTAATGTAGGAGGTTCGTCTACAGTCTCTCCAGTGTCAGCTAGTAACCCATTTGTCCCGCTCTCCATAACCTCAAAATACTATCCACATTCCGAAGGAGCGTTATCCCTTGTACTTATGTCCCTGAACGTGCTTCTCCCCGTCCGTCGGACCGACTGGAGATGGTAGCCCTCTGTGAGTAGCCTGGAGGTCGACTGGCTCTGTTGCAGGTCCTGATGTTGGGATATGTCCCTTATACGTCCGAAGCGTCTTCTGTCTATGTGTCGCAACGTCCGCCCAAGTTACAGTGCCCATTGTCACACTCTTGTTCGGTGCAAGGCTTCTCCGTGGGCAATGTTGATAAATATGGCCAGGCTGGTGGCATCCGTAGCACGTAGCCGGTTATCCATCATAGGATATAAGGGCACGGTTTTCCTCAATGTTCATATAAGATGGAATGTGTTGTTTTAGCTCTATTAGAATAACTCGTATTCCATTGGAAACGTTGTAATTGTAGTTGTGTGACCACATCTCGTCTTGAATATCCCGGACCTCCCCCAGGCGGGTGAGGGCTTATATCATGTGGTTCGGTAGTTCAGAGGGCAGATTATCGACCCTGATGAGTCGTAATCCGGATCCAGCCACACTGATTCTTACAGTATAACGCTCACCGTTGGCATGCGTGTAAACAAGGGCCCCATCTGACTGTGTTATATCATGTACTTTCTGCATATCCACTAGCTTAATGAATACTTGCCTGCTTATACCATCAATCTGAATCATTCGTATGTCATCTTCGTCTAAGGAAAAAGTGGATAAAATCCATTCGTGGATTTCGAATGCCGTAATTCGTGGCCTATTCATGTCGAAGGCACACATAATCGTGTTCGTTCGATCACTTATCTTCACCAATGCTAAGTATCTCCATACCATACCTACACCAACAAACACTGCACCCGCACTAGAATTAATCGGCACTGACGTCCGCTCAGCTCAACTGCACGGCTGCGACTGATACTAGCAGGCACCGTTGAGCCGTCTGACCTTGAGAACTCTTCGGCTTTGCTTTTTGCCGCCGAATGCTGCGACGGCTTGCCGGAGTGCTGGTCCGTATTCCCGGCCACGGAGGTGAATGCATGGCGCTTGAAGGCAGCCACGCAGGGCAGTTTGGCCTTGCTCCGCTTCCGCGCAGCCATTGCTTCCCTCAGCTCTCGAAGGAGAGCTGGAGAAAGCTCCATCGTAGAAATAGCCTTAACAACGGCTATTTCCTCCTGCTTCAGGATTGCGCCCAAGCATGGGGACCTCTCTCCTCGACTCTTATCCACTGAAGCAGTAGCAAACAGGATCACTCCTAGGAAGCAGTAGGTACTCTACTCGATAAAAGTGAGTGCCGGCTTCAGAAACTTACTCCAAAACTTAATGCAAGCGAAGCGCATCCTAGAGAAACCGCATACGGTGACCCGCAATACATTAGTAGTCATTCTCCCCTCGGCTGCGATGAGCGCTGCCCGCCAGCCAGTCACAGAGCAGGCAGACCAGCGACAGCAGCGGATGAAAGGTGGCGTACCCAGCAGCAGCTTTTGGTCCTGTTATTGTTGATTGGCTCTCTGGGGCAGTTGTCACGAGCTAGTGGACTAAAGTTTTTCTGAGTAAAGTCTGCGAACAGAGCGTGGTACAGAAGAAAGCCTCTGTACACTGTTTGGTTTTATATATTTCTTAAGCGGATTCGAGGGAGCGATTATAGAGGAAGGTAAGCCCCTGCTTTAGGCACAATGCTGAAGCAAGAGGAATTATCCCTTATCAAGCCTATCTCGACTTTCGAGCTCACCCCGGCTCTCCTGCTTGAGCTGAGGAAAGCCATAGGGGCAAGGAAGAAGTAGGCTCTTGCGCACAGCAAGGCCACAACCTCTAGCGTGGCGCTTACTTTTTTTTAATGTGCAGTGGTTTGAACTTTTTTTATTGACTTTATATCTCTTACATCAGGGTAATCTATAGGTTACACTATTATACTTTCGCCTCTTGTATCACAGTTACATTAGAAGCCATCTACTGACAATTGAACACACCCACCTAGTTGGTCTCGGTGAAAATTCTTAGGCCAACATTATTACGGGCTTTCTTAACAGAACTCTATGCACCTGGCCCGTTATCCCCACCGGCACCATGTCTATAAATTTACTGCTTTCTAGCTCCCCGTGCATACATCCAGGTGATTCCCATGTCACCGTGCGTTTGCGCCATCTATAGGTTTTCCATCTGGCCTGACGCATATAATCCATATACTCTACATACGACGTCATTTTCCGGCTGGTATCAGTGTAACGTACCATATTAGCTATGATCCAAAGGACAGCATTGTGTTTGGGCCTGGGGCTGATGTCAAAATTTCGAAAGGTCAGCCCGGAGGCAGGCACGTTACGAGGCTCAGTCCGCACCATTGTTGCCACCCTTACTCTTGCCCAGTTCCATACGGCTGCTGCGTCCCCACGTGACGTCATACGATGCGTCAATGTATCCACTTGCGTACATTTGATACATTTCTCCGACGCTTGAAGGCGAATCTTATAGAGCCGGACCTGGGCGGGAATTATATCATGAACTACACAATACCACGTCGATCGTACGTCTTCTGGAAGGAATGGTTTTGAGATATTATCCCATATGCGTGGCCATTCTGTGGACGCCATATTGATCATAATCCGCATTCTGGGCAATTCCGCGGTGCCGTTCTTCAGGCCTCGAAGTGTACTATACACCCGTCGTTTGAAAGTTCGAGGGTTCTCCTCTGGTTGTGGCTCCAGCATATAGGTCCACTCTCCAAGGAACAGGCGCATGTATTCGAATTTCCGGGGAATGACTTGCAGATTTGGAGGATTTGTTGTCTCTGCTAAGTCTGCCCACACTTCAAAACAATCAGCTGTTATTGACCCCACATTCTTGTATTGTCGCCAACATCGCACGAGAAACAACGTCTGACTTTGCACCTCTATGTCTGTCAGGCCTACGCCACCTTCCTGAGGTTGCAGGTGCAAGGTAGAGACAGGAAGACGAAAGATATCCCCCTGCCAAATGTACCAAAGCATCACCATACTTACGACACGCGTCACGCTCTTCGGAATGGGAAAGACCTGTCCTGTATACCAGTTTGGATAGGATAAAGATGTGTACATATCGGATTCTTTGCCAAAGGCATAGTGTTCTCGCGTCATACATTTTATCTTCGGGGCCACTATCGACCAGGAAAGGAACGATGAACGGGCTATCTTGTTTGCAAATCTCACACCAAGAATCTTCACATCTTGTCGATACTTTATACCCATTATACTCCTCGTCACGTCCCAGTGTCCTACAGGTAGCGCCGTCGATTTTTGCACATCAATCACCGCTCCTGTTGCATGCATATATGTTGTGACAACATGTTCCGCAGCCTTCACGTCCGATGGATCCGTTAAGAAAATAGTCACATCATCTGCATATGCGACCACAGCAGTAGTCCGTTGGCAATTAGGCCTCTGTATCCCTTTAAGATATCTGTCAAGGCGATACAGTAGAGGGTTCAGAGCCAGTAGGTATAGGATCATACTTAACGGAGAGCCCTGTCTTACACAACATGTTATGGGGATAGGCCCAGAGCGTCTCCCGTTTATCTGTACTCTGAACGTCACATTCTCAAAGAGTGCCCGTAGCATACCCATAGCCTGGTCATCATATCAGTATATCCCTAAAAGCTTCAACAAATAGTTGTGGGAGATGTGGTCAAAGGCAGAATAGATAGAATACAGAGGGTAGTGCGTGTAACTTCTGCATATGCAATAACATCCCGTATGCCTCCAACCTCATCAAGAATGTAGCGACCCGAAACACCACAATGTTTTCTGGGATGGATTACTTCAGGCAGAATTCGCCGTACCCTGTTATCAATGATTCGCGCGAATATTTTATAATCAGAATTCAAAGGGCTGATTGGTCGATAGTCGTTTGGAGTGGTCGGATGCGCAATTTTTGGCATACACACGATGAGCTCCATTTTCTGTTCAGCAGGCATATGCCTATGTATTATCATCTCATTATATACCCGGAGTAAGTCCTCCTTTATGGTATCCCACATTGTGATGTAAAATTCAAGGCTCAGGTCATCCAGCCCGGAGATTTGCGTTTTGCACCTTGACCTAGTGCACATCGAAGTTCGTTTTTTGTGACGTGTTGTGAGCTCTGCACTCGCCTGCGGTCGAATCAATCCACGGATCTCACATCCCATCTCACGAACATACCGTTCCTCTGCCACTATGGTATCATATGGCCTGGTAAAGAACTCAAGAAAGGCCGTCATAATTCCATTGGCTGTTTTATGAAGGGTCCCATACGCATCGATAATCTCCGTAATAACACGCCTTTTCCGACGACTGTGTGCCTATATAAGATGATATATCGACGGCTGTTCACCAGTAACGCGCTTTGAATTGCCCATATATGTGTGTAACACCCGGCCCCTCCTGGTATGAATCCTTGTAATTTTTGCTTTGACCTGTTTCAGTTTAAGTATCTTAGTGTGTATGAGCTCATGCGCTCTCAATACATCATATATGCAGGTATACAGAAAACTTTCCTAAAGCCGGTCATCCCTCGCCAGTTGTGCACCTTCGGCTTGAAAGAAGGCACGAGTAGTATGCCTTTTCGCGTGTTTGATCCACCAATGGGCAAGAGAGGTGTATCGATGTTGTGTTGCCTTCCATCGTTTCCATTCTAGTACGAATCTTGCCGTTATCTCTTCCCCATAGAGGAGCTGATAGTTCAGCTTCAATACACCTTTTCCTCTGCCCATGTATGGGACATAGAGATTGATGAGTAACACAACAGCATTTTGATTGGTAAAGGCAGCCGGTAGTATTTCCGACCGCGTCTGATATGGTCTATGGAAGGCGACAGATATATATATATATATATATATCCGGTCAATCCGCGATGCATTTTGTGGCGCATAGTATGTATAAATCTGTCGTCCAGTGGTATTGGTCCAGGAGTCAATGAGACCCCAGCTTCTAATCAAATTGTCTAAGGCCGGACTAAAATTCCGGGCACCAGTGCCGTCCAATGGGTACAGGAAACAAAGTCACCACCAATAATCAAATTCTGTGGTATCATACGGAGCAAATATGGTACCTCTGTGTTAAAGAACTCTTCTCTCTCGCTCCGCCTGCAGGGACCGGACGGCGCGTAAATGTTCACACAATATACAGATCCATATCATGCAGCGATTCCCCGTCCAGAAGGCAGCATGTCCACCTTGTCAAGCTGTATCGTGTCTCGAGTTATAGTGGCCGTGCCACGTTGCGTCGTACAGGCATTCATATAGGCCTGATAACCAGGAAGCGAAAGGAAGTCTACAACTTCTTGCAGAAAAAGAATGTCTATGGAATGGGCGAAAAGGAAGTTTTTCGCATATTTAGTCGTGTAACGGAGGCAATACCATTGATATTCAAGTTAGCAAGTTTGTATACATTTTCCCGTAACGTTCTCCCATGAGGAGGTGAATGGGGCAGGACGGACCTAGTCATAGAGAAGAGAATTTATATGTATCGCCCAACAAAACACTCTTCCTGCAGGCAGGCACTCTATCTCTGTGAATCTCATGACGTCTGCAAATAGGTGGAGCTGTCCATCCTCGTCATTGGTGAATCCCTGGAATGTTCAGTGCGGTAAGAGGGCGCGGTCAACTTATCTCGGCGTATATTAATTCTCCCTCCTGCATTCATTCGGTGCATTCCTCCGTATCGTGCTGCGGCTTCTGCTCCCACTTTGCCTGCGTGGTCTTTCTCTCCTCTGCTTTTTACGTGTTCTTAAAGGCTGTGACGCCTGGCAGTCGTCTCCATCCGAAATCACAAGAGGCGGTAATTCTTCTCTTGTCGCCGTGTTTTCCGCTGCCCTCACTGTCCCTGTCTGAGGTCCTACTTCGTTCTCCTCATTCGAGTGTAGGCTGAGATTTTCTCTTCGTCCCTTCGTGGTCTTTGGTGACATTCCCTGTTTCGTTCCGGGTCCTATTATCTCCTGACGCGTCTCCTCGGCTCCTAAGTCGTCTGTCCTCTGTCCCCTCCCATCCATCCATCCATCCCGTGCCTTTCACTCCTTGTGATGCCAAACACCGTCCCTGATCCATCTCTGTTCCTGTCGTGTCTTGCGGAGCCTGCAGCGTCAATCAATGTCTTCATGACCTCCCTCTGGGGTCTTCTTTCTCTACCTACTTTCCTTAACCTCATCCTCTCGACTCGGATCATCCCTCCGTGGGGGTATCACTACGGCACTTGTGTCCTGCATAGTCTCGTCCTCCCGGGCTATGATGTTGGCCCATGTCTTATGCCTTTTTCTACCCTCCGGCACCTGAGGTCGGTGTCGTTTCGGACAGTGTTGGATAAGGTGCCCAGATGCATTACATACGAGTACATAGCATGTCGGGGGTTGGCCACCATAGGACACTAAGGCCCCATACCCTCCTATCGTCAAGTGGGACGGAATGTGTTTGTTGAGTTCTATGTTCACTATAAGTATGCCATTACTAATTTTATAATGATAGGCCTGGGACGACATTTTTTCCATTGTGTCCCCCACTTTTCCGTAAGTTTCCAGGGCTCGAATAATCGTCGTCCGTGGCATTTCCGGAGGCAGATTAGCAAGTCGAACTCGCCGGCCACCGAGGCCAACCAACCGAAGTTCGATGGTTCATAGAATACCCTCCTTTTGTGCATATGTTAACGTCCCTGCAGTTCGTGTGATATCTTCTAAAATGTCCTGTGTCCTTACTTTTCTATATACCTGTCTTTTGGTCCCGTCTATCTGGATCATGATCACTTCGTGTCCCGGTATTCCCATGTTCTCGTGAATCCATTTGTGTATTTCTATCGCTTTTATCTGTGGGCTCTCTCGTTCGAAGGCACATACCATGGTGTTCCGTCGTTCACACATTTTGTAAACTCCCTGTTACTGCTCACTTCACTACTCGCACTCTCCGAACCACACTGCTTACGTCACGTACTCCAACACAACCTTTCGCCTCCACAGCTCGAGGCCGACTTACCACTGAGCGCCAGTTCGCTGACAGCGGGGCCGGGAGTGAGGTTCAACCCTTCCGTGTGTCACGGCAGCAGGTGGAGGGCAAAGGAAAGGTCGGTGAGCTGTCCAGCTCAGACGGCTTGACAGCGCCCTCCTCTAGACACATTGCGCCCGGTCCACCGCCTGAAGACGGGAACGCGGACCTGGACACCAGGTGCTAACAGGCTGCTCAGGGTAGACGGCCACTTGGTCCTGCCGAGGGTGGGCCGGAGTATGCCGCAGTAGTAGCCGGGCGCGCCGGCCCACAACATGCAAGTGGACCGCCCAAGCCCGCAGCCAAGGGTTAGGACTTATCCGAACCAGCTGCCTCTCAGGTAGCAAACAGACGCATGGCTCTTGGAGACATGGCCAGGCCTCTGTGCGGCTTGCCAGTTGGCACCATTTCAAACGCCCAAGTGGGTGCTAGTGCCGTCGTTCCAGCAGAGCTACTCAACAAGACTCCTATATATGTTTCAGGCGTCACGAACACGCGTGGCTTCCTGATACGGTTAAGCGCCTTATGCCCCAGCCCAGATCAAGGAGGAGACACTGATGATCATTCCAAGGGCGTCCGATGGCTCCAGAGCCACAGTCACTACTCTGAGATCCCTTGATTGGTTGCAAGGGTGTGTTTCCACACTTTCTCCAGGAGAATCGGTGTGTGCGTCTGCTGCATAAAAACCTCGGCAGACAAATGCCTGAGGGCATTGTCCGGAAGGAGCTGGAAGCCTTGGGTATCCATGTCCAGAGAGACATGCAGCTCCTTTCTGGGCGCCGTGACCAGGATGCATCAACAGACCGTCCCCTGACCCCACACTATATAGTGGAAGTGGTGTAGGCCGCAGAAGCCCTGGAAGTGCGCTCTCTTACCGAATTCTGCGGCCAGCGTGTCTTGGTGGAGATATACAAGGCACCAAAAGCGCCCTTACAATGTAAGCGTTGCGAGCGCTTCGGCCACACGCAGCGTAACTGGGGGTACGCGCCCCGGCGCGTGAGGTGTAATGAGGCATACCTCTCTGGGGGTTCTCAAACCCTAAGCAGCAGCTTAACTGCTTCGGCTGCGTGGTAAACACATGGCCAAATATCGGGGCTTTTGTAATTGGAAGGAGGCAAAGGCGGCGCCTGCTAAGCTGGGGCACAGCGAAAGGAGACGGGCGAGCGGCGCAGCAGGCCGAAATACCGCGCAGAGAGTCTAGGGAGGGAGCCTCCGCAGAGCAAGAGGGGTTCGGACCTGCCTTGAACCACGTCGTCCGCGGGGGTCGTGTTGTTAAAGGCTACCCTCCCTTCTGACCCTCAAACCACTCCCAGGTCGGTCACGGAAGCCCCTAAACAGCCACAAGTGACCGAATCCAGTAAGATGGGCAAAACTGCCCAGCCGGCGCCAAAAGTCACAGAAGCCCCCAAACAGGCCCCTGTGACTAACAAGCAGAAAAGGCGAAGACTGACAAGTTTTTGCCTAAAGAACCAAAACCCAGCAACCTGGTTTCCCCACAACCCAACTAGTCACCTATCGAGGAGATTCTGATCTTAACAACCTTCCCCTGGACGCATACGTGGAGGTAACATATGGGCTACTCGCAGACGTCCCCTCCTTCCCTACTGGGGCGGCTTGCTCGCGGGCTGTCTTAAAAAGTGCTGTCTTCTTTGTAGCCGAGTACGGCAGCACGGCTTAGGAGGAACGGGGTGAAAGCCCTACGACTGGCCTGCTGGTACGCTGATGGAGTTCGTGACTAGATCGTCCATTTCTCCCCCAACACGGGATCAATATATGCCTCTTGTCTGAGATGCATCTCCGGCCAGGAGGAGCATTTCGGTTTGCAAACCACATTTGTCACCGTCCAGACCGCTGAACAGCGGGATGAGGAACAGCAATAGTGGTCCGCCGGGGTATAGATCACTACGCTATACCAGTCCAGGGTCTGAGGCATCTGGAGGCAACTGCCATAAAAGTAATGTTGGCCAGCGGACTGGTGAGAATCCTGACAGTCTACGTCTCGCATTCCGGCTCCTAAACGAATCGGACCTATCTGCCAGCCTTCGTGGAGGGCTTTCCATCCTAATGACGGCAGACATAAATGCCAAGCACAGAGACTGGAATTCGCCGCTGATCACGACAGGACACAGGCTCGTGTGTAATTATGCCAACGAACATTAATGTTTGATTTACGAGCCGGACACACCCACCACTATCCCATAGATCTCTTCTTCTACCCCCGATGTCCTAGACGTCCTATTAACTAAAGACGTAGTCACCTCAATGTATCTGACCACGTGCTCAACACTAAGCTTAGATCACTTGCATGTACTCATCAATATGAGATGTCCTTCATCCTTGTAGCAGTACATTACGGGTTTACAAAGCTGAGGTGATTTCCTTAAGTGATCAGGGGTATGTATTCTGGCTGCGTGGGGAGAGGTCGCCCTCCCGTACCCACATGCTTGGCTTGTTATAAAAGAGACAGAACTGTATTATTTGTGATTAATCCAATAATATACACGCAACTAGCACGTGAAATTTACTTTGTCGAGGCTTGAGAGCGAACTGCCAATAAACCTGTAGATGGAATGGGGGTCTTCCAGAAATTTCAGCGGAAATTGGATTTTTTGAGCAGGAAGAAGGAAATTGGTTTGGGTTTTGTTGTGTGTCAGAGAAGACATATTAAGAGAGTCAATAAACACACACACATGCCAGTGCATATTGATATGTGGGTATGCGTACTTGTTCATTAAACTGTTTGTGCTTGAAGTGCTATGTGTTTGTGAGATGACTGATATTTGTATACCTCAACATGTAAACTTTAACCAGCATGTTTTAAGACTTAATACTGCAATGCACTAAAATGAACCAATGATACTGCTCTCCACATACATATTATGTATGCAAAAGCTCTAGGCATATTTTCAGTTTTCCTGATGCTACATTACACGTACATTTCCTGGGAGACAAAGGTGTCTCAGGCTCACTGACAAGGGGAGGCGGTCGATTGATCCCCTCTGATTTGGTTCTAGTTTTGCAGTGTTGTAGTGGACCCTACTCTGACTTCCATGGCCAAAATATTAGGTGTCAACACTCCATCATTTCTTTGTAATATGCATTTATACATCCTGCATTAGTCACTGTACCTTTAAATGTCAATTCAGCAAAAACGCCACCATGTTGTCTACAGTAGCTCAGTTGTAGACTCTGACTACAAACAAGAAGACCCCAGATCGATTCCTGCCCACATCGTAATTTTTCTTTAAATCGCCATGTTGGTAAAAACTCTGGAAAACATGAAGAATTCTGTCAGTACTGTTCCATCTGTCTGTTTTTTCATGTCAGTAACTTGTCCAGAATTGACCCAGTAGCACACAGATACCTCTTGTGCTTTGAGGTTTGATCCTGGGAAACGTACAATGTAATTTTCACCGACACTTTAGCACAATGTAGCAGAACCATGTGCCACATGTGATTCACACAGAAAAACCACCTGTTAAACATTACACACATGAAATTATATCCACACACAACAAAAAGTAGCATGTCGATGTTGGATAGAGTTCCATTGTTGTGTGAACAAGTTCAGTCACACTCATTAGCAAGACACATAACATGAAACAGTGCTTTGCAAGGTGAAACACACAGCTTCTCCTCAAGTGTCTGTAACATATCAGGCTAGGGTGACAGGCTTGCAGGAGATGGGATGGTGCTTGTCGTAAATGCAGTGGAAGCACAAAAACTTGCTGCACCAAGAACATCGGATGAATGCTTGCTTGCTGCACTCACACTTTGCAGTCTTAACTTCAACCGGGAATGCAACTTGGCTCACACTGCAGAAAACTTCCCGTGATGTTAGCAGTTTGGCAGCATACCATGCATACTCTATCATTTTACTGTAGACGGGTGCTTGCAATTGGTTGTCTGTGTGTGTATTTTATACAGTCTTCCCTACCAGACAGATTGCGTTTAGCTGCTGTTAGAACTGGGCAATTCTGAAACTTTCCAATATAATTTTTAACCTGTCTGTAAAAATACGTATCACAAGGCTGACAGAGTGGTTTACATTTTGATGGAATTATTTTCAGTGTACAGGTGGGCTCATCGCTCTCATCCAAACACTTCTCGTTGTAAATTGCTGGATTCGTCTGTCCTCCCCAGGAATCAATAATTAACAGGAACTTATCTATCTTTATGTATGGATG
Organism: Coptotermes formosanus; assembly: GCA_013340265.1. Lineage (NCBI taxonomy): Eukaryota > Metazoa > Arthropoda > Insecta > Blattodea > Rhinotermitidae > Coptotermes > Coptotermes formosanus. The sequence goes on along the minus strand of BLKM01000729.1, from coordinate 4,291,298 downwards.
TATCACACTGACCAGGAAGTGTCTGTATATCTCTTTTTGTAATTTGCCCAATTTTGTTGCTGTTACACAAATATTTACAAGTTCTTGTGACAATGTTTCCACTTTTCCACGCACTTGATGACCAAATACACCACTTCTTTCTTGCAAACAAATACATACTCTAAGAAGCAGTTTACCTGATGCTGTAATAGCATACTGAGCAGTATACGAGTGCATACTGGTAATTTTATTAAGGTCTTGTACCAGAACTTATGTTGCTTTCTCCCCCTTATGGGATAATGCCCTCCTAATGTTGGAATTACTCTGTCTGTTTTTGAAACAGTCCAGCAGACTGCACTGTATCGTCAAATGTTGCATTGTCTTTGTTGCTAACATATTTCGTCACTTGTCTGTGTCTGATTATGTAATTCTTGTTGAAGTCCTTCACCCACCCTGAAGATGCCTTGAAGGGAAATGCTGGAGATGTGATTTGAAAAGATGCCACCATCCTCCACTGTTGTAACGTCCCAGTGGCAACGTGCTGCTTCTTTGCTCTTGCTTCTGTGAACTGATCAAATGTCCAAGAATTTACAATGTTGTACTTATCTCTATCACTTCCACCCCTTTTCACCTGCTCCTGCCACCTCGACTGCAGTCTCCTTGTACGTAGTCATGTTGTGTTTTCACCTATTTGCTTCACTGACCATGTGGGATGTAGTTGGGCCAGTGTGACTGCTTTGACTTTGACATCAAATGGAACCAGGTCAGCAAAATGACTTTTTTTGGTGACAGTTCTCCCTGTGATTCACTAGATGAGGTGCAGCACCTTCATCAGTTTCTCCATATTCATTTTAACTTCCAACACAGTCCTGCAACTTACTATCTTCCAGATGCCGCCACACCTCTGCTATCAGCAATTTCTCTTCATCAACAAAATGAAAAGCCTGAATAGTGTTGAGAATGACTTTTGCAAGTTCACTAGCCATTATCCGTGAGCGTGATAAAATATTACCACTCACGCGATCTGTTATCAATTTGTACTTTTCCAGTAAATGTACGCAATAATGTACCGCATCTGTTGTCTCCTATATTTCGTGTTCACAATCAGGGCTGCCATCATCACATACAGATGATGCATGACATACTGAAATTAAAGGCCCACCTTCCATCATGCGAGTACGCGTGTTTTAATCTACACTCTGTCGAGGCCAGTAGATCACTGGTTCTTTATTGTATCCTACACTCCACATTACCCCTACCAAAGTGCTTCCTTCCAAGAATCACCTGCGCACAAACATCTTTGAATGCTGTAAAAGTTCTACAGTTTGGAAATGGGAAGAATTAACAAATATAACCTGGAAAGATTTACCAGGTCATAGACACGGCAAACTTTTTAATAGCAGACCATGTAAGAGAAGGGCTGAAGACCTGCTTAACGTAGGCATCAGCTAAAAATGGCAGTTGCAGTCCTCACGGGACATGCTTCTGTGAGCAAGCACCTGCATACTATGGGTCTGTTTGATGGTGATCCAACCTGCAGATTTTGCAGGATGAAGACTGAAACAGTGCAGCATATTATTTGCTGCTGTGAGATGTTGGCTCATCAGTGCTATAACTTCTTTGGGAAGATGTCTGCTGAACCAAAAGATATAAGCACAGCTTCAGTAAGGGACCTTTGCCTCTTTATAAGACGCACAGGGTTACTGAACCTGTGCTGAATGGAGTATTTAGGGCTGCACAATACGCCTAAGGCTGAGGTGCATCCAGAGCACCTGCTGATGGGCCCTAAAAAAGAAGAAGAAACTCAAGACTTGTTAAAAAAATTTTCTTAACCTTTAAGTGCCGAAACGGACAAATCTGTCCATCGTTATGTGTAGTCGTGAATGCCAACACGGACATTTTTGTCCAAAAATATATATGTAGGCTTTTCGCATTAAATATGATATTGGCGGGACAGTATGTGTGTGTAAATGCTACATACACATACTACAAACTTTAAAGTAATTCTACAGTTGTGCCTTATATCAAGGGGGCGTATAGGGGCGCGGAGGTAATATATAATAAAAGTGTATTCAACACTGTTTAGAGCGTATTCAACTTTATGCTCGGGCATCTGTACATTCATGTGACCCAGATACCCATCGAATACAAAGCTGGTAGGATCAAGGTAAGATTTATACGAGCTGACATATAAACTTATGTACTTTCCAGGAACTGAACCCTGATCTCCTGTCTGGTAGACGTATAATTTATTCACTGCTCTAGCCCATGCTATCACTCACAGAATAAGTTTGACGACTGTTTTTTTACAATATATTTGTGCAAATATACAAACAAGTTAGCAGCTTCTGGCTGTATTTACCCTGCGGTATTTGAAGCAAAAATGAAACAGCTCACCCGTGAAAGGCACTGTATGATGCGTCATCAGGAGAAAGTTACATGTTACAGAAATTACTACATACCTTATGGTTAGATGTTCTGTGCAGAAGACTACTCCTCCTACAACACGATGCTGCAATTACCACCTAGAGTTGTGCTTTTGTGTGATAGTCTTTGAAGCATCCTGATATGCACAGTCCAACATTACACGCTTCACATTTCATCTGAATTTGGCGTCTCTTCTTTGTATGGGCATGACACACTACACAGTCCATTGTCTTTTCAGTTGTAGTAGGCCAATGCTGGCAACTGCTCTCCTCTAGGCAACCAATTCTTGTTGCCAAAGTCGATGGCCTACCTACAGGTTGTAGTGGGCATGGCTGCGGTCGAGCATACTCTACCATGTTCCTCACAAGTGTCAGTCAGAAGTCCCCGTGTGAAAGTGTAGAACCACAAGACTTCAAGAGAATGTGGCTGTTCAGAATTGTGAGGTTGAGTAGATGAAAAACAATTTTTTCATCCATTTCAACGTACAGCAACTGATGCTGTAGCTGTTGGCCATTCTGTCACTTTTGTCAATGTAACTCACGTATCGATTGTAGTCCCCCACAATGACTGGCTTCAGGGCATTTCCACTCTCATCACAAAAGTTACCTTCTGCTGGTGAAACATGCCTATTTGTCAGCAGGTGTATGTCACATTTGTCCTTCCAAACCACTGCTGTCAAGTCACCATTTGTCCTGGCCCTAACGTCGCCCCATTTGAGTCTCAGTATCTTGCTTCTGAAGTCGTCTGGCATTCCCTTATGGTTTGGTCTAACTGTACCGCAGCAGTTTATCTTATGTTTTGTCAGATCGTTATATAAGTCCAGTGAAGAAAAGTAATTGTCCATATATAACTTATGGCCATGCCCCTTTACTTTTCTTGTCAGTTGTTTCACTGTAGCATGGGTCACTGTCATGTCTGTTGTGGCACGTTGTCTGTCTTTACCCAAGTACACTTCCATGTCGTGTGTAGCCAGCGGCGTCACAGAGTTTGAAAAATTTAATTCCGAATCTTTTGTGTTTCTTTGGCATATACTGTTTGAATACAACCCTCCCTTTGAAACGTACTATCACCTCATCAATTGCCAAATGTCCAGAAGGGTTGTAAAATTTGGAATATGCAACACTGAGCATATCAAACATTTCCCTAGTTTTCCACAGTCTGTCATAGTTTTTGTGATTGCGGTCAATTTCTTTGTCACTGTCTGTGAAGTGCAAGTAACGTAAAATGTGCAAGAAACAGTCTCGTGTCATTGTATTGGGGTAGAAAGATGTGAAGAATTGTTCTGTCCTTGTCCATTAGTCCCTGAGTCTGTCGCGTATGTCATGGCCCATCTGTACGGTGATTGCTAGAAACAGAAACATTTCAGAATTTGTTATGTCAGGAAGTGGGGTTGGTGTTTTGTCTCATCTGTCCAAACACTGGTGGTAGTATCTGTTAGTCTCTGTCACCAGCAGATCAATAACAGATGCAAAATAGAGCATGAAAACACTAAGCAGTGATGAATCTTCATTGATATGTGGTGCTTCATTCTGCTTCTTGCGTCTGTCACCGCCTGCATCTTGATGGACATGGGGCTCGTTAGCTTGAGACTGCAGCCCCCACTTCATATTCTGTCGTTGTTGTTGTTGTTTTGGTGGTGGTTGTTGTTCATCAGCAAAGTCATCTTCATCTTCTGACTGTGAGTCCTCAACATACTCATCCGAATCCGTGTCACAGATCAGGTGTGATTCGATGTCTTCATCACAAAGTATTCTCCTGCGAGCCATGGTGCTGGATATTTGCGTATAAGAAATGGTTTTCACTACTGACAGGATCACTGCACTGTGTGACAAACGCTGAAAGAGTGTGGGCACTGGTGCAAATTCCGAGAAACATGTGTTTCCTTTCACAGGTCAGATTCCTCATGGTTGTATAACTGTAAACCTAGTTGTTAGTAGACCCTTACAGAAATATTTTCCCTCGAGATTCGGGAAGAATTCAGGAGAAAGGAGCCTGAATTTAAGGCTAAAGAGAATGAAACATAACACAATACAAAAAGTTCTGTCTCTTAGAGAAATGTTTCTTTCATATTGCTTCAAAATACTTTATAATAAATTCTGACATGCATTACCGTGTTCTACATGCTTTACTTGAATAAATACAATTTATTTCATAGATGCAGTGTAAATATTCTTCAAGATATTCAAAATTTTCCTAACCACAGCAACAAATGTTTAAATCCCCAGAGAAAATTCCGGTCTGCTGACAGTACAGGGCATTTAAATCACCGGTGTTTAAAGGTTAAACATGGCGATTAAAAAACAACAAGTCAATTGGGAATTGATCCTGATTTTCTCCTCTATATTTAAAGTCTATACAACTGACCTACCGTAGACCACGCATAGTTAGTCCTACTGAAGACACATTCAGAAGAAAAGTGAATAATGCAGGATGTATAAATGCATACTACAAACAAATGGTGGACTGGTGGCACCTAATACTTTGGCCATGAATTCAGAATAGCATCCACTACGACACTGCAAAACCAAAACCAAGTCGGAGAGGATCAATCGACCGCCTCCCCTTGTCTGTGAATTTCATAATACTCATATCTTAATAAAAATTGTGACGGATAGTTATAACATTGATTCTAAAAATAAATGGTTCTTAAAAATAATGCTTTTATATAAATAAGCTACTAATTGACATAATAAGGAAGCATATTAACTAATTTCTGTAATTTTTCAGATCTCATAAAATCAAATGAAGTGTATACTTTGTATGCATGTGTACCTTTTTTTAAAAATAGTTTTTTATTTGACAGCCTGATGATTGTTCCATAGTGGACCGAAATATGTAGATGTGTTGAAATAAAAGTAAACAGTTGTGTCAGATGGGAACTTTGGGTATTCATCAATATTGGCCTTCAATACAGCAATTCATGATGCTACTAAATCCATGCCTTTTGAGGTTCTTTCACCCTCTTTGGCTAATACTCCTTTGTCGAATAAATGGAGGATTCAGTTGTCACTATCAGTGGTTTCACAGTGTGCACTTCAACATAAACAGAAGTGGGTGTGAAGTAGCTTACAGAAGAGCCACCAGAGGTGACAAAGCAGGCATAACCTTGGGCGAAGAGAGTGCCCTTTCAGAGTGGGTGCTGTGGTTTGGCTGGAAAATCACCCCTTGAGTCACGCTGCTCATAAGGTACTAGCTGAACTAGTGCTGAAGTGGCACATTTCCTCATTACGGTGTCAGTTAACTTGGTGTACACTCAATCGGGCATGTATCACACTAAAGCTCATCTGTCACAGCTTAAGAAGACCCACATCTTGATTATAGGATTGTTTGTATTTATATGCAGTGAAACCCTGTTACGACATTTTTTAAAATTCCAAGAAAATCCTACTTTTTAAGCGGAAAATTTCTTAAAAGGGTAGGACAAAAAAGTTCTATTTTTTAAATGTTTTTTGTGAACTTATTACGTATGTACGCTGAATTTGTACAATTTGCAGCTGTCTTAACACACTCTCACTTGTATCTGACCATTTAACCATTTTGTCTGTAACCTTTCATTCATAAGTTCACATTTCATTCCAGATGTGTACTTTTCCTTGAAATATTTTTCAAGCATGGGTTGTTGCTCCTTTTTTCAAACACAGTAGCAGTATACATCTTCAGATTCCATAGGTTTGCTTTTAGGAAGACCACAAGGGGTGGTCAATAGTTCCAGTTACTTTCACTAACTCTGCAGTGTTTTGAATTTATTTTCTGGAATTGCTGATGTAACTTATCTGCACACAGTCACAATCACACAACACAACGTGTTTATATTACTGCTGATAAATTACGTTTAAACATGTTGTTGCAATCGATCACCCACTTATCTCACGTCAAACTGCTGTCCCCCAGCAACATGTGACTCCCGCCAGCGCATGCCTAAACTTCTTCAAATGTTATTGGCTGCCTTAGTTTCCACCAAGTCCAAGGCAGTTGAAGTGGCAAAACGTTGCCAAACGCAGGCTCATGCAGGTCACCAAAATGGCTAGGATTGGCTTCCAGCCACCCGATACAGTTTCTCGGTTGTCGTGACAAGAGACCAAGTAGTGGGGAGTGACTCACTGCAGTCTCTGAATCATGGAAGAAATACCACACCTCCGCGACGGCCGTGAGGTTGCGTCATTCTACTGTGTGCAACGTGGCAGAAGTGACCTTGACCGCACACCATTTGAATGCTGTGTTTTGGAAACTGAACGAATGGAAACTCAGGGAAATTCCTTAAGATTTTGAAACAGAAAATGTATTAAATGGGTAAAAACACTGTTTCATCGTGAAATTTGTTACTTCTTAGGCGGGAAATTTTCTTATGCAGGGATGTATTAAAACGGTAACCTGTAATGTTAATCAAATGGGAGAGTTTTGGTGCTTTTTTATCCTGACTTCTTAGGCGGGAAATTTTCTTAACCAGGGACGTCTTAAGTGACTTTCACCATATATATAATGTACCTTTAACCCGTGCTCGTTTTTTCTATGTATAGGAAAGCTTGTATTTGTCAAGGTTAAACTTTCACTTATATTGTTGTTTGTTTCTATTATTTACTGATTATCCCTGACTGAGTTTCAGATTAGTCCTTTTTCTTCCTATTGAGACAAAGGCAACCACTAACTATGATGACCTTCCTCCAAGAACAAGATTTTGTGTGGTGATGAACATTGGCAGCTGAAGCTACCATGGGGCTCTGTCGTGCAGCTCATCAATTAGCAACACCTCTTGCCAAAGGCTGCCATTGTATTTGATGATGTGATACCACAGGCTTGTAGTGTGTGCCACTGGATTTATCATATAATGATGTGTGGATTCCGGCGTGGATGATGGCATGCAAGTACTATGCTGGGACTGAGGTTCCCAGAACTAACACCTCAGGTGGACATGGCACACACTGGTGTACCTGTAGGGATAGACTGTGGAGCTATCTCTTGTGAAGGTTGAAGTTGTGATAGAATGAGTTCTGGTTATGGTGGACCTGTTATGTTCTAATATAATGCCCCAGCGGACATGGTTTTGGGGGAGCAGATTTGTGTTGTGTTGGGCACAGACTTTCACATAATGTACTCATCTGCCATTTTGCCTCAGGTTCTATCTTTCCATCCCCTCCTCTCTTTCCTGTCTATCAGGGTCACCCTGGAAGTGATCCTCATTCTGCAGCCTAAACTTTTTGTTTTGTACTGATTTTACTAAATTTTATTTCAGTTTAAGCAGGCAGAGGTTGCTGGGTCTATGACAGTGCTGTGGGTTTGAAGTCAGTGTTGCTTTTAGTTGCTATGGCACTGCCAAGTAACCTTATTTTCTTTGTTATGTGAAGCCTTTCTTGGATGAATTGCACTTGCGTGTGTTGGAGGTAAAGTATGGAGCTGAGTAACTTGCATCCTTGTTTAATGATCCAGTTTAAATGTATTTTGTATATCAAATGTTTTGTTAAAATAAATTTGTTATTGATCATTACTTACTTTGTGCCTGGTATGCTGATGTTATGTGTGTGCTACACTGACCTAGCTTCCACGATCTAAGCTCTGTAGGCATGGTGTGCCAGGGTGGAGATAGGAGAGGTGGGTCAGAAAGATGTCTCTTTTAACGATAGGGACTTGGTGTTATGTTGGACACATGCTTAACCCTTAGCGGACTGGCTGAATGCCAACTGTATCTTCTGCCAGCCAGAGTTTTGCTCGCTTAGCATGGACACTTAAATTCCCCAAATGCAGCAATTAAGAAATAAATCATAGAACTTAAAGAGTTCTAATGTTAGAAGGTCTGAACAAAAAATGATTTTTTAGTGAATGAATTGACTTACATGTGTACGAATCTGTGATCATTGAGTTTGTATCAATCTTTGTTACACCACATCTTTACAAACATTCTTCTGTCATGTTCTACTCCTGCTTAAATCTTTACAAGAAATTACTTTGGAGTGTCGAAATGTGCCACACAATTTTGATGAGATCTGTACTTCCTGCTCACAATTTTAGCCCTCTGGGTGAGATTTCACAACCTTCTTCCTATTGCACTGTAAGTCAATTTGGCCCTTCAAAAATTCTTTTGAAGGCCAGTTTCTTAATGAAGGGACAGATGTTCTCTGTCTGCTGATAGTTCAGAAGGTATATACTCATGTCAGTTTCCACAAACACTGCAGAAGTTAGGCTTCAAATACAAAATGACAGATGCCAAATAGAGGCAATATTTTTGAACAGATACTCCACCCAGGTTCTGACAGTGATGTTTCTACCTGTGGCCAATCACATAGTGACTCTACGATGAATGACACATGACAAGAAAGAACAGGTAGTTATGTCCCATTGAAGAGTGTACAAGTGGGGTCCAAAAACAAAGCAGAAAGAAAGGTGTGCCCAAGAATAAAACAAAGATGAAAGTTCTGGAAGTCATAGCACTACTTCAAAATATATCTCCAGGCAATTCCGCTTGGAGAAGAAACACAAATGCAACAACTCTCAAATTTAACAGTTCACTGTTGATAAAACTGGTGACAGACAAAACATCTTCACTTCTTACACATGACAGTTCTGAACAACTTTCTCCTCTGGACTGCATGTGTCACCAAAATGACTCACAGAGACTTTCTACATTTGAACTTCCCCTTGTACATCTTGATTTAAATTAAGACTGTGATGAAGAACTGGTGACAGCAGGTCTCTGGAACCACACAACACCTTAATAAACTGGTACATAACAAAAAGAAATAACTCTGCTACGTTTCCTACAGTGCGCTAGGATGCAAATACACAGAGACCAGCATATGGTCACCTGGGACAGTAAAGGTTAAGTTCGAAGGTGAAGCAGTTTATTGCCAAGTTAGCCAATAACTGATCAACTCCTTTGGTAATAGCTCATTTTGTTGCTGCAACAACAGTTCTACTTGCTAACCCCAAGACAGGAGTTACTGTAAGGAAAGCAGGTATCTTCCTGCTTATTAGCCTGTTGTCATGAATGGGAGGTGTAAAGGCATGGGTCCAGAGGCTGGGTAAAACACATGCAGAACTGTAGGAACTGAATATGCCTGCACCAGAATGTAATGGTTAGCAGAGTGTACATCAGGCAAGGGACAGTGGGAAATCAGTCTGCAGGGGGAATATCTTAGCTGTGCTGGCTCATGTTGTATATGGCATGCCACAGTAACCTCATACCTACTGCCTTTCCTAGTTTCCTCCCTTGTAATTGCAACCCTTACCTTTCATCCCGTTTACCTTTTTGCCCTAGACAGTTAGATGAGTGGTCCATGACCGACCAACTGACTGATGAGCTGGTACGCTCAGCTGCCAAAAAGTCTTGGCACTTGGATCGAGGATATCTTAAATGAGTTTCACTGTATTTGTGATTTTTAGCAATTTATGTGTGATATCCATCATCAACAACTGAAGCTTGCACACTTCATTACACAGCAGACGGTAATTACCTATTTACTGTTGGTATCCACACACACAGAACAGCAATGGAACATCACATTAACAGTCAATTATGCTGAGAGATCCATCAGTTAATAAAAGTCCCCTATCCCACAGATCACCAACAATCTGCACCTGAAGAAGCAAATCCAACACATCACATTAGAACAGGTCCATATGGACATTTATATTAAGACGATGCTGCATTTACATGAAAGAAAATATGGCTGTAGTAATAAAAATGTGTGTCAAAAAATGTGACCCCTGTCACTTATACATTATCTCAAACAGCTGTAATTATGTGTTCAAAATATGTCTGTAAAACAATAATGTCCAGATGTGATTATCAGGCTACACCAGACTTAAAACTTTTTCGAATAATGTATAAAATACATCAGTCAGAGAGAAATGTCCAAATAATTCCCTGGTTATACCTGACTGCAAACGGATATAAATTATATCTGTCAAACAGTAATGTCCAAACATGCCACCTAAGTTTTTGGGGTGGTAACAGTATCATGGATTAGAGCTGGTAGCTGCAAATACATGCTAGTAACATCTCTACTGATAGATATTATCAAAAATTCATATATCAAATACTTCCAGAACAGCAAAAATTAAATACTGAATTGAATTCGGGTTTTTATTGTTCACTCAATTCTTTTTTAGACATCTGAATTATCTCAGTATGTAACAACTGGTAATTTGTATTTGAATGCACTTGCTGGTAAGCATTTCCTGGTGCATCCAAACTTAGTAAGGGCAGTCACGTTTTGTGCCCATGAGGCTTCTGGTTTCAGTACTAATAATGGACTTTAATAACAACAACAACCCCCTTGTAAACTGTTGGATTTCCACTGGTTACACCTTGGTAAATGCAAATACTTCTACTTGATTTTTGACGCAATTTGTATGTTCCCACAATCTGAACTGTCCACAAGTATTCATAACAGCATAATCATTATGATTCTCATTATAATGTACTTCTACTCTTCCAGAAAAGTCTGTTAAAATTTCACAGTGGATGTCTGATACTTCAAACACTAAAATGAAATACAAGACATTGAAGGAACCACAAACACACTTAACTTACCTTCTGTTCTTCTGAATCCAAAGGCAATTCTGACACCTTGATAAACTCAGGATAAGAACAAATGAGATGCTCTACAGCTGGAGCAAGTTCAAAAGAAATTTCAAGGTACTGTGGTTCCTCCCCATGATATTCAAGGGAATTATCCACAGTGTGGTACAGACGAACATTATCTTCTTCAGTGACCAACCTATAGAACATGCCATCATTACAGCATTAGAGTTTGTCTGCCAGACCTGTTTTTCAAATGAAATAGGTGCAGCTGTCCTGTTTTGACAGTTGGAAGTTTGGATCTTGGCCTAGGGACAGGTTATCCTGATATTCTGTTGTTTTTCTCTCTCCAGACATTATTTTACATGTATTTCCAAACATAAAACATGAAATGTAACAACTGCATACATCTCCAACCATTTATGAAAATGAATTTATAGAGTGCACCTTCATCATCTCTCTGAGCATAAGAAAATACAAGCCTGCCTCGCCATGGTGAAAATGCCAAAACTTCCATCTTATAAATGCTGGAGTGTGATACTGGCACTCAGCCATATATTATGGGGCATACATGGCAGGTGGACAGTGCAAGTGTGTGTGTGTGTGTGTGTGTGTGTGTGTGTGTGTGTGTGTGTGAGAGAGAGGGGGGGGAGGGAGGGAGGGAGGGAGGGAGGGAGGGAGAGCGAGAGTGAGTGAGAAATGTATTCCGTTCAACAAAGAATGTTCATTTGCAATACATTTGCAAAAAAGTGACAGGATAATTGTAGAAAAAATGCATCAACAATGTCATATAAAAGAATGTACAGAATAGGAGAAAAATCTGAAGTGACAGGTTCAGTGCTGGATAAAAGGAAAACACAAATACACCAAGTTTTAACTGAACAGACATGGGACAATACTCGCTCTTGTATGGAGACAAGATGAAGAAATGTTTGTACAAGTTAGCTGTTCAAAGTAGGGTGTCAACATCCCCACCAAACAGGGCAATTGAACTTTTAAAACTATGTCAATATAAAATTACGGCCACACAACTTACTGTCATGTGGCACATTCACCCCAGCATGTGATGCTTCCAAGGAGGTCCAGTATATTCATCACTATGGGATCATGAAAAATGCTTCTTGAAAGTCTAACAGGAAGGTGTCTGGCAGAAAGAGATCTGGATCACAGGTAACACAAGTCCTATTAAAGAGACATGCCCTGCAAAGGACATATCCACTTTACCATATCCACCCCCCCCCCCAGCCAAATGAAATATAAACCTTTTAATATTACACATTCTACCTATGCAGCCAATTAGCCCACAAGCACAATAAATAAAGCTCTGACACAGCAAAAATATTTAGTGCAAGTGCCCTAAATGAGGTGTGAATGTCTTATACTATTACAACTGTTGCAGCTTAAGAAGATAAATCTAGTTACCACACCTTTCTCACCCTTCCTCCATTCCTGTTTAGCTTCCACACACATAATCCAAATACAAAAATGCCCTCCTTTCCTTTATTTCATGTCAAATGACACATGCTGTACCCAGATAATTTGCAAACTTATAATACTACCTGAGAATATGGGCTCTAAGCAGCTTTATTCTTGTCTCTGAAGTAATTTCACCACCACTGATGATCTTTCCATTAGGACCCATTCTATGACCATCCCCTAAAGATGAGCATTGCTTTTCTTCTGCAAATATGAAATATCCACATTATTAATATAAATAAACAACATGAAATACTTGTTTCTTGTTCAACAGTAACAGAACCTACATTACTTTCAGGTTTACACAAACAAAAAGGTAGAAAAATTGTTCAGTACGTAGTAGAATGGCCACAGTGTGAGCAGGCTCTGTTCAATCTTCAGGCACTGCTGCCAGTCAGAGTTACTTGAAAATGTTTTGCAGCTCTGTGGAAAAATGTTCGCAACTGGAATAAACATTAGATAAAAACCGAAAGAGCACAATTCATGCATAGTGAAGTCCAGGACTTCCATGTTTGTGCACATCTAGTTACATGTGCCTACAGCAGGGCTGCATAAATATCAGACCTCAAGGGGCACCACAACTCAGAAATTACACAACCATGTCTGATACTGTTTGATAAAAATATGCCAAAATCCAAAAACAGTGAGCCTCCCACTTTATGCTTGATCTTAAAAAGAATTCAAATGTTCACTCATTCTGTAGTCTTTCTTACGGTAGGTCTATAGCCTCTTACAAAGCGAATTCTCCACAGAGTGTGATCTAGTGCTTCCTCTTTAAATTTCCAATATCCTCTCTTTTCCTTAAGGTCACCCAGTAGCTGCTTACATCGTCTTCCTTGTCTTCCCATCACCTCTATCCTTCCTTCAATAATATGTGGCTCCTATGCCACATGTGACCAATTCAGTTAGCCTTTCTTCTTGTTATTGTCTGTAGGATATTCCTCTCTTCCTTGACTCTTTGTAATACCGCTTCATTTCTCACATGATTGGTCCAATTTATCTTCTCCATCCTTCTCCAGCACCACATTTCAAAACGTTTCAGGGTATTTCTGATCTACTTTCTGACGTTTCCAAGTTTCAGCACCATATCCAAATGTTAAGGTGAGGAAAATGTCAAATGAAGGAAAATTAACACAATGAATACTGAAATTTTCTCAAACAAGAAGAATGGAACCTCACTGCAGATAACCATAAACTGAAGGGCATTTCTACCCATTCCTTTCAGCCACAATTATTGGCTGTGCCTTTGAAATTTCTGAAGAATCTTACACCAGGTTAAGCAACACACAGAAATCAAAACAGAAATTCACGCACAGCATGACACGTCTGAAGCATTTTCTGTTTTGTTTAAATGTATCAAAAGAGAACAAATTTAAATTTTCATAAAACAACAGTTGCAGGAATATGTTCAATTATACCTATATGAAATTATAAATTTATAGTATCTATGTACAAGTACATCCAACACTACAATTAACACTGTGCACACCATAAAGGCATATATGGGAAAGGAGGCATAGCTCCATGCATTCTTAACCCTAGCACCAGATGAAGGTGAGCTGTCAGCTTAATGGACCAACTGCTTTACCTCCAAAGAAACAACTCCTGGTACCTACTGTACAGGAGGCTCAGGTGGACCCCAGAACCAGTTGGGACACTATAGAGAAGAGACAATTTCTTGCTGCCCGACAGAAATCAAACCAACATTTCTTGACCACCCAGCCCACACCCTATTTACCGTGACCAGTATAGAAACCCACCTCATATTGATATACATGCAGAACTGTAAAGTCATGCTAGAAGAAGGTAAAGGTAAAATTCACCCTAGAACAGGCCATGAAGGTCAGAGGTGGAATAGAGGTATAGCTCTTCTCGGCACTAGGTGGGGTGGGTGGTTAATGCCACACCACGGCTGCTTTACCCCCCCGGGAAAGAGACCCGGTACCCATTGTACAGGAGGCTTGGCGGGCCCCAGGGCTGGTCTGGATGGCTGCGGAAAATCTCGCCCAGACTGGGATTCAATCCCAGACCATCCGGACTGCAGTGAGTCACATATTAGACAAAGCTTTATTTAATTGTCAACAAAAGATTTCAATAACTTTCAAGTGTTTGGAACACCATGGTTTACTGCCGAATATAGAAATTCAGAAATGGATGGATGATGTCATTTTCATTAATCAGCTCATAAATCACAAGGCTTTTGATAAAACATGTGCCAAATATGAAATGTGTTTCATTATTCTCTAAGGATTCCATGCAAGACATTTTCACTCCAACAAACATTTAGCAAAAGAGGCATCACATGCATACAGAAAGAAGTGTACGTCTTTGCAGGTATGCATTGAAATTGCCCATTCTAAACAAAAATTTAAATGACTTGGTAGGTTGTCGCACAATTCTCCAGCATCATGCTACCATCAGCAATAAACCGGCATTTAAGACTCACACCCATCACATGTAAATTTACCCACCCTTCTCACCTTACACTTCCCACCACAAAGATGAATATTTTGTTTTCCAGAGATGACATTTCTCACAAGTAAGTCTTCAATTTCTTTGACTGGTATGGCAACAAAAGAGGTCCTGCTGCCACTTGTTGACCAATCTTTCCTAGAGGACATCACAAATCCTCACTGGTTAAAATTAGTTAAAATATCCTTGGTAACAAAACACTTTCAGCGGGAAATGCTGGAAACTTCACTTACAGCTTCAGGTGAAAGCTTAGTAGCCCAGCCTCCTCTAAATTTGGGATCTGTTAAAAATGTAAGATCAGAATTTTGGCTTTGTCCAAGCATAATTTCCATATGACCTGGTTTCACAGCATGAATAATATAAGTGCCATATAATTGTAGCAAGAAGTGAAGGTTACAAATTGTTGGGTTGTTTCCAGTTTACGGTAAAGACACAGCTACACCAGTAAAGACACATGCTTCCAATTTTGTCAAACCCAAATCAGTAGAAAACTGGAAATACTCAGTGCTCCAATAACACTCTTTAATAGGCATCAGGATATGGAATGCTACCCGGAAGACAATTACATACTGGCTGTAAAACAAGTCGGTTGTGACTAAAACAAAAATAAATAAATAAATTTCACTCTTTACAGCAAGTAAGTTTGAAGTATTATATAGCATATTACTGTTTAATAAATATTATTTTAAAGTTTTTCTTTTTTTGCCTAAGATTCCTACCTGCAGTTAGTACTGGTGGAAGTGCATCATGCATGAAGTGCTTCCCCATCTGATCTACTGCTGCATCAATTGGTGCATGGTCAAACAGTTTCACCATAAGAGACTTTACTTTCTCAATAAATTCTGTTCTCTGTGTTGATGATTCATCACTATGTGCAACACCCATGAAGTTCAAATAATCACGTGGCAACCCCTTCCGAAATTCAATATTCTCTTCCATTGCTACACGTATGGCTGCAGCAACTACCTGAAAGATAACAAAGAAAAATGAATAACAAAATTGTAATCTGCAGAAATGACACAACTTAGGTTACCTACAGGGACATTCTATTAGTTCAGTTGTTCTTAAATTCACCAATGGTTAAAGTATACCTAGGTCTTCAGGACCTGTGAGAATGTATTATACCATACAAACAATGAATGTGGCCAATAACTTACACAAATGCCAAAAAAGCTTTCAGCTAGAACTAAGTGCACAGTCAGAATATGTCTGGCACATTGAAGATAGCAGGTTAGCTCCACATTTTACAAATGCACTCAGTGTAACAGTTAACTAATGACTCCACGCAGCACAGCTCTTCTTCAGAAGGCAGCCGCCATTAAGTTACACAACAAATGCCCTACCTTTTATGAAATCCACACGTTCATTATTATGTTCAAGAGTCCACCGCTAGTCCCCCTCCAGTCTGGAAGAACCCATTTCACATTCTTACACTCTGTTCCTTCAAGATCCATTTTAATATTATCCTCCCATACATGGTTGTCTTGTTAAGTGTGCTTTTCTCTACCAGTTTTCTCACTAACATTTTGTACACAGATCTCATTTCTCCCGTGTTGCTGCATGACTTGCCCATTTCATCCTCCCCCATTTCATCACCCAAATATCTGGCGACGAACATATATTACTAAACTTCTCATTAACCTTTTAAAGCCTAGCGGTAATTTTACATACCACCATGTTTAACATTAAAAAATTCTACATGGTGCCCACATTGCTTTTATGTGTTTTGTACGGATCTCAGAACAAACAACAACTTTTGCCTTATAAAACATTAAGAGACTGGTTTATATAACCAAAGTGGAGAGTGTTTACAGTGCGGTACATGCTGAGTCCTTACATAAAACAGATACGCTTCGTCTTTAAAGGGTTAAGCAGTTTTCTCCAGCTTCCTGTTTCTTTCTCTCTCTGAGGTCCATACATTTTCTCAGCACCCTGTTAACTATCACACATCCTCAGTCTATTTTATTCTATGTAATATAACCACCGGAAAACACAACCCATGTCCTGTGATGGCTATATTAAGTCATAAATAGTACGGAGTACATTATCAAGACAATTAAAATTCTGTCTATGCTTTCCCTTAGGGTGACCTTAATAAAACACTTCTGATTTTAAAAGAATGCGTCTTCCAAAGAATTACAAATTTAAATCAACACAATCTGATCTACTTACTAAATAAAAATTACAACCAAAATAAACTTGTATTCAGCATCACTTGTTGTCTCTTTTGCTGTTACTCCAGCTCTCTACATGAGAACAATGCTACCTACTTCCTGCAATCATAATACTGACATCACAGAATCAATAAAATAATTAAATGTTAAAAAATAAATGTCACAAAATCAAAGAACTTCTGTACAGGTATCCTACACTAGATATCCCACAGGCAAAACTTTGTGTTTACAGAGACAATTTACTGCTCCCAGGTGGGTGTCCAATGGCAATCAAGGTATGCCAAAACGCTGCCAGCTTGTACAGAAAAATTATGCAATCTCAGACGGCTGGGCAAACTACAGTCCTGTCACACAATCAGTTTTAGTACTGACAAATAACATAATCGGTGAAAGCACACAAATGCACTCAACTGTTGTTACCATAGCCTCATGTGCTTATGGTAAACATGCATTATCCACTTGCTGCTCTTTGCACTAAAAAGTCTGCAGGTAGAAAAAAGTACTGTACCTGTGATCAAGGACTAAATATAATTAATTATTCAAAATATGATTTGCAAAATGTTTGCATACACTTAAAATGATTCTACCAACCTTCTCCATTAAGTCACCCCATGTGTTTCGCTGGTAGCAAGATAATGTTAGATGTAATGAGTGACATTCTGGCAGAGTACGGCCCTGATGAATTGTACCTCGTGGAAAATACAGTAAGTCACCTGGCTCAAGAGTAATTTCCATTATAGGATCCCCTATTTCATCTTGACTGAAATTTCCACTGGAAAATCTGGGTAAAGTCTCAGATTCTGACTTTGGTGCATATAATTTCCAGTGTTTCTTGCCTTCAATTTGCATAATAAAAGCTTCAATGTCATCATAGTGTGGCGCAAAGCCCTGTGAATCTGGCGGGGTCAAATACACATTTGCTCCAACAAAACAACCAAAATATTCTTGTAAAGATGAATTTAGAAGAGCAAGCTTTGGAATGAATATCTGTGGATTAAGTAAACGAACGCTGCAACCGTTCTTGTAATAATCCCACACGATGCTTGGCAGAGCACGCCCAACAGGATTGTGGGTCTCTCTTTTACCATCAGAATATGATGTTACATCCAAATTTTTTGTAAACTGAACATTATTATTTCTCAGCATTTTGTCAATAGATAGTGTAGATATAATGGGCTTGTAGTATTCTGGAGCACGCCGCCGCCTTATGTGCAGTGGTCTTTTCTCCCATGCAGTGCTGCAAGAAAATCAAAACTTTTTTACTGTTAAAACTAACAGTTATATGATACACTCATAACATAATTATTGGAAAGATTAAGTTTTAAGAATATAATCAATACTCTTAAGCTTTAATGACTTAATAATTTTAATTAATGCATACATGCTGAAATTATATACCAAGCAGACAGGTAAGGTAAAGAGTCCCCATGCTTTGACCTATTCAACTTACAACAAGGATTAGGAAGGATGTCATGGGCATCTCATCCAAGATCAATCAATGGTCCCAATCTTACCACTTTTCAGAATGCCTTATGTGATATGTCGAGGAGATGTTCACATCCAATATGGGGTTAGCATGTCAACATTATCTCACAGAGATAATTACTTCACTCTCATATGACAACCAGGTGTGAATGACTGGAAATACTTTGCCCAAGGGAAGGATAATATGTTCACATATTGTAAATATTCAGAGCTCATCTTCATGTAGTGATGAGCAGTGTGTCCCTGCAGACTATTCATTCGTTCCAAAGGACTGGCAGCAGGAAATAATTCAAGCAACTGAAAATAATTTATAGTGCTACCTGTTGCAAGACATCCATTAACAAACAGATGTCACCTCCAAACAAACCTGAGTAGCGTGGTCAATATAGTAAAAAGTCTACACTCATACATATAAAAGTAGGTACAGTGACCGGGCAATGGCTTGGCAACTGAGGAATCATGGTCCAATCCCTGGCAAGGGCAAGAGACTTTTCTCTTCACCAAAATGTCCATATCAGCTCTCCAGCTTACCCAGCCTCCTATTCAATGGGTACCTGGAGATCACTAATTAATTTCACAATCAAGTAAAGGTATGAATAGAAAAACACCACATGTCAGTCATTCTGTGGACTGTATTCACTTTGGTACAAAATCCCCATCACTGCTCATGCATTTTTGCCATCCCCTTGCAGCAGTACTCCATTTCAGTAGTTTGTAAATGATAATGGATGGCTTCCAGAACTGCCTCATTGGTCGCAAACTGCTAGCCTTGCATTCGATTCTTTACATATCCAAACAGTTGGTAGTCCAAAGGGGCCAGGTCCAGACTGTAAGGTGGATGGGGGAGAACTTACCAGCCATTCTTCTAAATCCTCACCACACAAAGATGAGCAGTGTGAGGCCATATGTTATTGTACTGCAGGATGATCTTTTTTCTTCCCTGGACATTTGTCACAAATGGCACACTGAAGCTTCTGAAGTTTCTGAAGGTAGTGTGCAGCATTGATGGTTTCCTCTCATGGCAAAAACTCACCCAATATACACCCTTCAGCATCCCAAAAGACAGTTCGCATGTTCTGACAGGCTGAGAGCATCATCCTGACTTCTTTTTCTTGGTGAACATTCTATGACACCACTCCATGCTCTTGTCATTTTCTTCCTGGATTAAAATGATGAAGCGAGATTTTTTCACCTGCCATGATGCTGTGAAGAAACTCACTGCCTTCAAAAGCATACTATTCCGGCAACTGCAAGGAAACCTTTTTTTGCTGAACTTTGTGCTCCTCCATCAGCAAGTGAGGAATTCAGCAGGCATAAACTTTCCAATATCCCAAAATTTCCAACACCTCCTGGCCCATATGGTGCCCAATTTCAATCTCTGCTTTGACTTCGGTAACTGTCACATGTCAATTCTCTCTGATGAACTCATCAATTTTTTCTTCATGTCTCTTGGTAGAGGCAGTTCATGGGCTACTATTACGGGCTGTTCAGCAATATCTGTGTACCTGTCTTTGAAAGGTTTTACCCATCATCTGTCACCTAGCGTGCACGCAGGCATCTCCACATGCATAATGGGTTTGTGCATGCTTATCTGATGCTGGAGTTTCCCCCTTAACTACACAGGCTATGGATGCACACTGACAAAACATGTCCCAACTAGCCATTTTCTCACATTGAAATATGACCACACAACAGGGCACGCAACATGATTTTCATTCTGGCATGAAACAACATATGGAGGTAGTTGTCATATATCACACGTTGCAATATTGGATAGAATTTGTTCATATTTCCACGAAATTTGTGACTTTCAGTATGACCTTCCTATACTGTCAGTTCAATCTCTACAGGTCACTTAAGTCAAAACCACTTGCATTATGAAGTTGTATGACTAACTTCTCATGTACATTTAGAGCACATAATTTTTGTCTACTCTTAATTCATTCACAGTAATATATGATTATTCACAGTTGCCTGATCAACAGAAATATATACCAGCTGGCAAAACATAGGTACGTTTCCAAACTTTGGAATGTGTTACGACCTAAGAAAATTCAAACACAACCAGGAAACCTATCAGCTTCTTTGTGTTTCTGTTGGTTGCTGCATGTATCGTAATTACAATACACAATATTAACGTAACTTAACTACATTTCAAGAAATATGCCCTTCTCCATCAAGTTCCCTTTATAAACATAAGTAATGTAGTTAATACATTATGAACTTAAATCAATAAGAAATTCAATTAAACAAACAGAAGCACTGAGATGCTTTGGCGCATAGAGCTTCCGTTAGGCCTCCATTCCATGGAAGGTTCTTTAATGTACTCACATGACCATATTTTGAGCCAGAAGAACCCAGTTTAAATTGCCATATCTCATTTCTTTAATAGCTACCTCAGGACTGTTCTCTCACTTACTTCTAGGTCTTTCCATTTGACTTTTTACAACTTTGTGTAACAACAAAAGTTACAGGCATCACTAACTCCACCTGCTCAACTTTTCAGTCATGCAAGAATATCATTTTGCATTTGCAAGTACAGGAATAAAAACCTGATGGTAACATCAGGAAGTACACTCAAAAACTACAACTGTGTTATTTTTGCTCTTTTAAAGTTCAAAACCAGACAGGATTTGGTGGCAAGTGGCCATAGCATACTAAATGTATCAAATTCTTACACACAAGAACCTAGAATTAATCTTTTGCTAGCTCCATAATTAAAACACACCACAAACACAAAGGCTGCCAGCATGACAGAAACAAAACTCAAAATTCACATTCACAAAATCATGTGATCAATCTTAAAAATAAATTATGTCCCAAATGACAATAAGTAAACATAACTTTATGTAAGCATTCGTTCTGGGGAGCTTTTCCCTGGTCTGTTTCCCATTTCAATCTCAACTTACATTGTACCTTCCCAAGTAGTTTACCTTTCAAGTAAGACATGTGAACTGAGCTCAAACTTACCTGAAGAAATCTTCTGGAACTACTGGTTTTATAAGCCATGCAAATAACTTCCTGCCCTCCACCAAGCTGTTGCCAGTGTAGCTGTCCTCTTCTGCATCATCCTCTTCAATTATAAAAATATCTTCATTCTCTGAAACTACACTGTCTCTATTGTTGTCCTTCATTTCATTTTTTGATTTTCTTCTCCTACTGGTTGTATCCTCAGATATGATGTCCTCATCCTCACAGTCATCTTCACTTTCAGGATTTAACACAATAATTTTTCTTGTTTTTCCTTTACTTGCATTCTCAATTAGTAGTACATCATCAGAATCCTCATCTACGTCTACAACTTCTGCACCAGAAGTCTTGGTCTGTTCACTGACGACTGTAAAGGAAGTGCCACTTGTTTTTCTTTTCTTCTTGTCTGCGACATTACAGAAACTGGATGCACTGGGTTCATCTTTATTATGTGGCAGTTCTTCAACATCAGATTCCCCCCTTGTTTTAGACACATCATCAATGTGACCTGTCTTGGTACTGCACGTCCTCTTTCTTTTCCTTTGATTTTTCTTGGAATTGTAAACAGCAAAGGCAGATACGTCACCTTTGGAAGGAGACATCTGAAATCATCCATGAAAGTTCACTGATTACATACAGAAGCATGTTAAGAATTAATAGCATGTACTACATAGTAATTTTATTACTACAAACAGAGACATGATTACAAAATGTGAAACCTTGCATGTGATTTCGTGAATTTATCACCAAGGAGCAAAGAAGTAACCCGAAATGGGGCAGATCTGGAAATGTCTGTTGAACATAACACTTCCAGTGTATTTAATTTGTTACTGTCCCTAGATGTTACACTTGTAAATACTCCCCCACTACAAAAAAACCAAGTATTTTAACACAAAATTTCTCAACAGCCACAAAGTCAAACTAAGCTCTGAAAGGTCAAATGGAGAGGAACACCATAACAACAATCCTTGAATTCTGTTACCTCTAGAACATGTTCTTATATGAACTGACTGACCAATCTGCATTCAAAATTGGACAAAAGGTTCATGGACAAACAAATTGTAGACATAATATAAGCACGACCTAACACAAAGTGGACACAAAAAGAAATATCAACGACATGACCCATAACTGTAGCTACAGAAAACTACAATTTTGATATGTAATGTTTTCCATAATCCATGCAATAGACTAATTACAGAGCATTTAATCCCAAAATTGAATAATTAACAACACACAATCACTTGTCAATTTAGGATGTGGTTCCTACATGTTTCGGTCTCAACATAGGCCATCCTCAGGGAGGTCTCCAACAAAGGAATACAATAATTTCACAAAAGGTAGTTAGAATTATGGCTGGTGTTGGATCTTGAAGTTCATGTAGAAGGCTAGCTAGAAATTTCGATATTTTACCTGTCCCCTGTCAATACATATTTTCATTGATATATGTTGTGGATAGTTGGGAGACATTCAAACTAATTTCACATTACATCCTGAGGACACAAGAAACAGGACAAAAATTCATATGCCTACTAACCTAAAAATAAAGGAATATACTGTTGATCACGACTTTATTTATATGGGTATTTAATACAGTATATACTACATGTTTTGGCCTTTTATGTCCATCATCATGTATATAAAATCACAAAATACTTTGAGGAAGAGTACTTGCAACGGTAATTTTCAAACACAGAATAAGATCCTCTTCTTGACACAAGGATTTAAGAAGAAAAAGGTCCATATTTCTGACACAGGTATTGTTAAAATACATAAAAAGATTATATTGTGAAATTTATTTATATTACATTGCTTTAATTGCAGGAATAATGGCTACAGAATTGCATAATATAACATTATTATTACTAAATTTCTTTAATATACATACCTCAAGGAGTACTGGCTACAGAAATTTTACAATATAACCACTTCATACACTATAACAATACTTGTATCAGAAATATAATAAATCCTACTATCAAGAATAAGATCTTATTCAGTCACTGAAAATTAATGTTGTAATTATCCTCGCTCAAAGTATTTTGTGATCTGACATACCTGATGAACACCATAAAACACCAGAACATATAATACATAATATATAAAATGATCATATAAACAGAGTTGTGATGGATGGTATAGTCATTTATTTTTAGTTTATATGCTTCACAATGGGATGTTCAAACAAAGTTCACAGGTCTACTGCCAACCTCTCAGGTTTTCAGAGGGGTGTTTCTTGTGTGGGTACAAATATTTTTTAATCTTCTCCTGGAATTTGAATCTTAAAAATGATAAAATTGAGTTTAATACTGCAATGAGAAGGAATGTTATTGCTCATGCTTTTTATTCACATGAAGAATTCAACACACAATTTCTTCTATCATTTTCAACCACAGTATAGCATCAATTATCCGAACATCAATTATTCATAGTCAATTATCCGAAGCACCGCAAGTAAAAAAAAGCTAGTGTGCATCATTATTTCAATATTTACAGGTTATCATTTAAAAAAAAAAACTAATCCCATTACAGGCCTGGACAGGCCCTGGGGGTTCCAGAAGGTTCAGGCTCCCAGATTTCTAGACAATCGGCACATGATGGTGGTAAGGTCGTCAGCCCTATGCACCAGCCACCTTTACCCCCCAGGAAATATTCCTGGTACTCATTTCTGTTAAAGACCGAGTCGACCCCAGGGCCATAGTGCAACCAAAAGGATTATGTCAATGAAAAATTCCAACAACACCATCAGGAATCAAACCCGCAACCTTCCAGTTTGTAGTGTAGTGCCTCAACTGTGCCACCGCATGCCCCTGTCATTTACAAACCATTTCCTAAACCAATTATTTGATCACAACATTTCATACTTAAGAATGCTAAATGCTTAGAAATATAACCTTGTGTACACTAATTTAATTGTGATCACACTTTATTTGGCATAAATTGTGTATTCTCATGCATGTCTGATTATCCCAATGATTTGATTAACTGAACTTCCTTGGGCCCAATTAATTCCAATAATTGATGCTATACTGTGTATGTTTCGGCTTAAAGAAATCACCAGATTGAGCACAAAATTAAAAGAATATATACACACAGTTTATACAGAATCTCACAATACTTATTGTTATGTGGACATAAATAACACTGGTAGAACAGCTTATAGTTTTTAAAAGACTGTATCAAGAATGTAACACAGTGAAGATAAATAAGTAATGATGTTAAAATGTTAAAAGATAAAAAAAATAAAAACATAGGTTATTCTTCAGAGGATGGCAAGTGTAAGCTGTAGAGTGGTCTCACATATTTGAAGGCACAACTTTCTCTCAAAGATTTACGTGGAACATCCTTGTATTGACTCTTTTCACTGTAATAGGAATGCAGTTCTATCTCACTATTGCCTTGCTGGATTCTTAAATTTACAAAATTGTTATTACAAGACACATTTGTGTAACATGCAGTAGAGAGCATGGCACGTCTGATCCATCCAGTGTCTGACAGCCTTCAGACACTGGATGGATCAGACATGCCATTATCAGTTATAATTCATAACTTATGACACATTAAATGTGTGAAACTGTACTGTGATTTAACTGTGACTTTGCAGAAATATTCTTATATTTTGGTATATTGATTCAATTTTGTGTGTTGTGATTTGTGTTGTTCCTTTGTATTGTGCTACTGTGACTTGTTTCATATACAGCTGTAGTGTGATAGGTTTTTGGAACTAAGAAATGTAATATAATACATGCATGTATGTATGCGGGTACGCACATCTGTAATAAAAAGCACAGTTGCCTACTTGAGCTAACACGTTGCTCTAATTTCAAAGACAGTAACTGATATATAAACTACACCCATGCTTATTCATCTCGACTTGCGAGACACAACAAGCATGAAGCTACTACCTGCTGGTCCATGCAACAAGGTTATGAACACTTCGCAAATAACATGCAAGCTTATCAATGAGCACACACAAACGAAAGATGTAACTTTATTACCTGGGGAAACAAACCGGTGGAAAAGAAAACGGAACTATGCACACACTTTCCACATTACTAATTTGAGTACCTACTCTGAAATTGACAATGCGTTCACGTGATTCAGTCGGCGGGGAACTCCGATCCGTGTCTCTGCGCTACGGATCTGTTGTTGACTTCAATCCGGACGGTTCACTTTGTACAGCTACAAGTCTTATACCGAAAATTTGCAACCCAACGTGTTAACCGAATCCTACAATACTTTCGTCAATGTACTTTACTCCTATACGACCTGGCCATTCGCTAACCATGTGGGAAGCAGGCGTACCACTAATCACAGCTTCCCTACCTGCGATCACGCTGACCAACATAAATAATACGGGACATCAATGGTCTGCGATCGGATCTGCTTCAGCTACTCCAAGTTGCTCTCTTTCGCGTGTAGCGCCATGGTTTTTACAACGCCGCATCCGTGACTGCTTATTCTGATCGCGCGAGTATAGATTTTAACAGCCTCCTCTACGTGCGTCATGTCATTTTCATTACAATGCCTGTGAGACAAACATCTGCATTTGTAAATTTATACTTTTCCGGTTTCATCCCTGAAGAGTTAAAAACAGTTCACTTTACACAAATCAATACATTTATTCCTTTTACCCTCATATCATTACGTTCCCTGTTACTTCTACTGCCTTAAAAACTAGAGAATGGGGGAGTACGTATTATTCACAGCAGGAATATTTTTGCTGCATATTGTGTGGGACAATTAATTCATGTAGACACTTAGTTATATGTCAACACATAATTTTTAATAATCTGTTAATTAGCAGAGTCTAGTAGAAATGAAACAACCGGAATTCTCTGAATTTATGGCATTTGATGGTTGAGTCACAACTAACATATTACAAACTCACGTATGAAAGTAGCTGGTACTAAAGTGTACTACAATATTCATAATTCGTAGATGAACTAAAAGCTACAAGCCGAAAACGGACAGAAACAGACACAAAAGTGGTGACATCAATATTCTAAGAAAATCGAAACATTAAAAAAAGAGGCCCAGAGACAGGATAACTGTGGAGAGAAGTGAACATATTTCATTTTGTAACTCCAATATTTCATCATCATCATCATCATCATCATCATACCGAAAAGTAACTGTTTACATTATGCGGTTGCTTTGTCCTTCATATATTTTATACTGTACACAAAAGTTTCCTGAGGGTGGCCAAAGGGTATACTCTGATCATTGGAGATCTGCAGATATAAACTGATTGTTAATTGATCTGACGTATTTGTAGAATGAAAGTGGGGAGATCAAGCATATATGTAAAAAAAATTCTGCTGTACGGAATGAGCCAATTTTTACTTACCCATGCAGCCGGCAATATCTTGAGTCGTTTGTAGTTTGCATTCAGTTTTTCAACGCGTCCTCTCTGCTTCACACGTACCGCGGTACTGGAGCGACTTTCACAGCCACAGACCATACAATATCCCACCTACTTTCATTAACGTGTGCTCGTGTGTATTATACTGCCACCTATGGAAACTATGTGAAAGCCATCTACATCACATCTCCATGGATTATAGTACCATCTATTGAAAATTGGGTAAACTTTGTTAGTAATTTCCAACAAATTCTACAGCTAGGTTACAGTTTACGAACAAATGGAAAAATTAGTAAAATGGCACGCGTGCTTAAAAAATGGGACATTTGGCATCCTGTTTACATTTTCTCGGGATAATGGTAGTAATGGCGGAAAAAGGGGTAATTCTGTTACAACGGGACGTCTGGTCACCCTAACCTTGTCTCACAAATGAGATGGAAAAGGCACAATTTAAAGTCGCGCTAAGAAGATACTTAAATGCACACTCCTTTTACTTTGTAGGTGAAATTTTTATGTGTATAGATGACCCAAAATACTGACCTATAAGACTGTACCAAGGGTTTATAATATTTTGCACTGTAAAATTCTGCATATGTGTGTATGTTTATGACTTATTCCGCATTCTATTGTCTTGTGACAAACTTATGGATTCATGGAATACATGCATGCATGCATGTAAGAACCTCATAAAATGAATGCTGCAAGCACATAGTAATATACAGCAATATTGAACAATTATAATGCTAGTCATTTGTATGCTTGTCTAATGAAACTGTATTCTTTAACCAGAAAGCAACACATTCCCTATTCATACAGATTTAAATCTGGAAATGAACAATGGCAGCACTGGAGTTCTTGAAATATCTGACAGGCAATTATGCTCCTGACCCTACAATCATGATAAATTAACCTTCATTAAGCAATGAGATTGCTAATCTGGGACACACAAGGTTAATTCTAAACCCCGTAAATGTATAAACTCATGCAATTTACAGAGCACACACCACTAATGACCAACATCGACGACACCTGTAGGAATGAATCTGACAAGATGGCTGCCTCAGCACTGTACAAATTTACAACTGTTGTCAGCGCTATAATGCTTCTCTAATGAAGCAGCAATCTTTAAAATAAAACCTTAATACAAGATGGTAACACATCAAACACCAAGTGCATGTATATCTTTTAACAGACAATAATATCCTCGATGCTATGAACCACTTACATTTCCTGCTCTCAGATTATACAACACCCACTGCCATATGCACAAAAAGTACTGATGTAAAGACACAAGCTGCCGGATACTATGCACATTTATACCATGTTTCTGCCTTCAGTGTATGCCATCTTCAATAACCTCCTGTTACATTTACATGGTTTAAAACTATAATATGAAATATACAGTCACATTTCATGTTACATGAAGAATTATAATTGTTGATCAAGAAAAACGGAATGATGAAGTCTGTAGCACAGACAAGTAAAAGCAGACCCATCAATGGCATGAAGACATACAGCAGGAGTAGCACTACGCCTACATGTTCTTACCTCAGCACTACATGAGGTGAGTGGCCCTGGCCCCCTCATGCCCAAGGAAATAGCCTGTTCTACCCACTGAACAGGGAGCTGGGTGGGCCCCTCAGCTGGTCGGGACATTTTTGGAGAAAAGTCTCTTATCCTGCTGAGATTCACATCCTGGATCAACCAGTCTTACATATCCCAGCTACAAAGCATTGATGGGAGAACATTAAAATCGATCCTCAATAAACAGGGCCTGCAGCTGGGGACTATACTGAACAAACTCCAGACAGAATATGTTTATAGCCTTTGGGCTCTGTGACACCACAGTTCATTGAATACTACACATGCAGCTGTATGCATTATTTACTAATAAAATGCCAGAAATTTCCATTCACAGAAAGCTACATACTCACTGCCATATTTTGCTCAAGTTTAAAGGACTGGACATATTTCCAATGCCCTACACGTCATTCCAGGCATGGTGCTTAGTCAATCATCCAATCAAATGTTTAGTCAGATGTGCGTACTTCAGTTTGTGTCTTAACAGAAAGATGAAGTGGTCACCCATTTGCCTTCATTTGGTGTTACAGAACAGTGACAATCATCATCTAATTGTATTCACTTTTTGGGGCACACTGACCACAGAGGCTGATCCTCTCTCAAAATGTAGTGTTGTATGAATTATATTAATTTTATCACAGCAGACAGATGGAGAAGTCCATTATTATTGTTATTGTGTTTATTTGTGATATACCACTGTCACAACCTTATAGAATAATACTGTCACTCAAAAATTTTCCTGCTGAATGTTACACTTCTTCCAGCATGGGCTACCTCCTACCAACAAATAGAATGCATCATTAACACAGAATTCGCGATATAAAGAATCTTACTTATTGATCATTCCATGCGCATGTGCCTGTGCATGCATCTTCATCTCTGTCAAACAACATATACACATGTACACATCCTCCACTTTTGCACAAATCTTATTTATTCACCATTCCTCATGTGTGTGTGTGCGTGTGTGTACAATACACACATGCATCTCTGTCAAAGGCTACACACACATCTGCACATCCCCCCTTTCGCACAAGCCTCCACAATAGCCTCTGCTACAAGCCACATCTACAGGCATCTGTGTCTTCTTTACAAAGGCTTCACATGTAGGTGGGCTGCTCAATCAGTATAACACTTCCTACATCAAAAAGATTAAATAAGATGTCCTACTGTCTTTAAATTTAGCTATCTTTTTCACTGATGTACCATGTCGCAACATAATCCTCAAGAACACTAACACATTTCTACCACCTTCACAAAAGTTTAAATATTCCATCCCAATAGAAATAAGTTTCTGTTATTTGCAACCATTCACAAACAGTCACACCCATGTCCTCATTATTGTGGAATCAGCAAAGTATAAAGAATTATATTAATTAACAATGTGGGATTTTTCCATCATGTACTGTATTAGCCGTACTGTAATTAATACAACACATTTCGAGGACAGAATTGGCCTCTGCCTTCATGCTCCTTCTGAAACTACACATCGTCTTTTCATGGTTCTGTTACATAAACTGAAGTCAAGTCACTGAAAAAATCAAGTTCCAAGCCAATACCAAAGAGAACAAATACCTCACTAAACATTTAGCTCTTCATCTTCATCACAGGTCACTGTAAATATATTCCTTCACTAGACTGCTTGCAGTGATGTGTAAACCTTTCCCTTACTGGAGTAATGCTAGTTTTAAAGGGCTTTGTGTTGCGGTGTAGTGGCAACTGTTGCGTTGCCTGACTGGTTTTCTCTGATGCGTCTCCACTGCCACAAGAGGGGAACAATAAATTTAAACATGCATAACTTTACATTCTTCAAACCGTGCATTGTCATGAATCATACATCATCATAGACCAACCACATGCACATTCCACATATATTAAAATGCCTAAATTACAATCCTACATGTTTCGAACTGATAACTGGTTCATCTTTAGGACGTCACAAGCTATAATCACACCTACAATTCAGCAATATGAATACAACTCTTGAATACAATTGTTTAAAATACAACTGTAAAACTGTCAAAATATAAGTAAAGTCTTAAAACTTCAGTGCTGGCAGCCGTCGACTTTTGAGTAGTGGTTCCAAATGTATTGAAAAGTTTTAATTAACACCTTATTAACCTTAGATTGTATTTTATATACAGTGACACGATGACCTAACGTTAAGAAGGTGGAAACTAAAACTTTTCAGTACATTTGGAACTACTACACAAAAATCGACGGCTGCCAACACTGAAGTTTTAAGACTTTACTTCTATTTTGACAGTTTTACAGTCATATTTTAAACAACTGTATTGAAGAGTTGTATTCATATTGCTGAATTGTACGTGTGATTATAGTTTGTGACATCCCTGAAGATAAACCAGTTATCAGTTTGAAGCATGTAGGATTGTAATTTAGACATTTTAATATATGTGGAATGTGCATGTGGTTGTCTCTGGTGTTGTATTAAACATGTGTACTTTTCACCTGTAATTCAATAATATCAGTCCTGAAGGAACAGGCCGCAAGCCCCTCCAAATGTCAATTATCTTGACTGCTTTGTCACAATGCCATAGTCAAAAGCCTCTAAAACAGCGGTTCTTAATCTTTTTTTGTGTGATGGACCCACATGAGGGCCTGGTGAAACCTACACACCCCTTCTCAGTAAAACGTATTCTAGTTTGCCTTTCTTAGGGCATAAAAACTTGATAGTGAGATCTGCTGAAGTTGATAAACATTTTTGGGGTCTAGAGGCATAAATTACTTTGTTGCCTACATTCATTATTGAATGAAAAGCTAAATTTAAGTTTCAGGTCAGTGAAAATAAAGCTGCAATATTTTTCCGATCCAAGTTCACAGACCCCGTGAAATCTAGACCCTGACACCAAGGTCATAATGACCCTACGTTCACATGTTTATTTTTTTTTGTACATTTTCCAAATTCAAGACAAACCAGATGATACATCAAGTTTCAGTTCACTAGCAACATACACCACAACTAAACATCACACACCTCTACTAGAGTCCTCTGTGGATGACGTGATTCATGGACTGTCCCTTCCTGCTTCTTGTGGGACCTAACATTCTCACAAAGATTACTGTCTTCTTTTATGAGACGGCATGCAGCGTGGTACAACAGCACCAATGTTCCACAGAAAATTTATACTTCTGTCAGGGCAGAAGATGAAGGCAGCAGGCTCTCTTCTTTCTTCTTCAGTCTGAAGTCACTCAGGTCCCAGAGGATGGTGTGCAGAGGCAATGACCACATTCTCATTCTTCATCACTCTGAATGGCATTTTGCACTGCTGACTGCCAACAGGGAGATCATCATTTTAAATTACAATCTACTGCCTGCAGTTCATGCTGAGTAACACAACTCTGCAACATGAAAATACTGCATGCACAGTAGAGCTGTTGCCATGCTTAATTAAGCACCATGTGATTAAGGTATAGAGGGGAGTGGAGGTATAGTTCCACACATTCTTAACTGTGGCACTAGACAGCCTAGCCACTTTACCCCAAGCACAACCTGGACAGCAGGCTGGGTGGGCCTCAGAGATGGTCTATATGCTTGTGGGAACATCCCCACAAATGCAAAACGGCCCTTTCCGCGCAGTACAGCGGTAGTCGGTCTCCCCACCACTGCAACAAGCTCTTCACGCCAGCCAATCCCAGACGGGCAGCCCAGCGACGGCCAGGTATAAAAGGCTACATTTACAGCCAAAAGTTGTGCATTCCAGTATTCCGGATCCAGCGTTCAATATCAAGACTCANTCCAGCCAAAAGTTGTGCATTCCAGTATTCCGGATCCAGCGTTCAATATCAAGACTCAACGTGCTACGAGCCTCCACGATCGGCTCCCGAGCATCATCCGCCACTCGGCCCGTTAGCAGCATCTACAGCTCGCACCCTGCGGAACGCGCCGCAGTGTTTACCAGCACACGCTGCTCGGCACCACAGAGCTGTCCCAGGCTCTCCACCGCGCAGCCTGCTCCGCGCAACCGGCCGACACTGTACAGAACTCACTCTCACTGCACTGCTTCAGTGAGTCCGTTCTTCACAGGAGTAACTTTGGCTTACCTCACTAACGCGGCCCTTAGCCGCCACAATAGCAAAGGAGAAGCACTTGTAAATACGTCCGACACGGACAACTGTACATAACAATAACCTGTACATATCTACGAGAATAAAGACTGACGTTAATGTGTTTACTGTTGTTGTGATTTCACAGTAGCAGCATACAGTAACCCACATGCTAAAGGGAGGAGAGAAATCTATCATCCCCTGCCAGAAATTGAACAACGATTCCTTGGCCATATAGCCCATAGCCAAGTCACTTACCCTGCTGAGCTATCTCAGCTCCCTTTCACAGGTTACCCAGTACACAGCACAGCCCTTCTTGCATACCAAACAGCTGCTCAGCAAGTCAAGGAAGCCCTAGCTATTTATGGACATGAAGGTTCATTTTGTGTTCACCAACACTGCAGCTGGTCCCTATCCTAAGTCACAATAATCCATTCAACACCACACCTCATCCAAGATCTCTGTTAATATTATACTCCCATCTATGTCTACGTCTCCCACCAAGTCTTTTACAAACAGGTTTACTGACTTAAGTACTTTTACAGATCTGTGAACCCTCCCATGCATGCTACATACCTTCCCCATCACATTCTCCTTCATTTTGTAAGCCTGGCACTATTTGACAAAAAGTGCACATTATTAGGCCATTCAGTGCATTATTAAATGTCCTTGAATATTAACATGTTAGGAAATGCACAAGGAGTGCTTGCCTTTCCTGCCTCGACCCTTAGGCTCCTGCAAACATACAAATACAGGAGTTCCCACAAAAGAACAAAAAAGTTTGAAAAATATGCAGTTGTCCCTCTCTATGCCATGAAGGCATATCAGGGGTACTGGTACAGCTCTGCTCATTATTAACCTTGGCACTAGGTGCAAGTACGTGGTCAACATCATGTCCCAGCTGCTTTATCCCGGGAAAAGCCCTGGTACCCACTAAATATAAGGCTGGGTGGGTTCCAGAACCAGTCTGGACATTTGGAAGAAGAGAAAAATTCCTTGTCCCTACTGGGATTTGTACCAAGGACTGTCCAGCCTGTAGCCTAATCACGATACTGTAATGGGCGGGTTAGCAACATGTGTGAGGCTTTCTGGTAGATGCCACCAGCCGACAAGACTTTGCCGACGTTGTAATTCCCAAGGCATGACGGGTGTTCAGTAGGAATGCTTGGCCTGTTTAATCACTCGCAGTTGGCTTTGCTACTAACCGTTTACTAATCCTTGTGTAAGTTAATTAACAGAACTGTTTACACCATTTATATGTTACTGAGCTATGCCGACACTGCACGATATCAACCAGACAAGGCCACACTTTGCGTTTTACTCTAAAATGGTTGTGATCCCACTCAATATTTCTAAACTCAGAATTTTTCTGTATAACTAAACATCAAATTTCTCACTGAAATTACCAAATTCACTTTACCTCCTTACCTGCAACGATGAAGTGCTCGATCATTATGTGCTACGACAATAAATCCAATTTCCCGCTGTGCAGTGCGTTACTTTGTCTATCACCACTCTCCAAGGGCGATGCTACACTCACGCACTACGTTGTGATACCACACCACACAATCACAAAGCCACTAATCTTAGTTAGTCGCCAAGATGATAATCCGATCTATAAATGCTTCTTCAAAGAAGACGTCTCGTTTGATCGCAAACAATTAACTCATTGCACCTTACTTCTCAATCAAATACCACAGCATTATAAAAAAAATAATTCACACAGGCACTCTCTTGAAGGTAAGCTCAGAGGTAAAACTTTCACTGTACTCCAAATTACAAAAACTAAATTTCAAAGTAATTCCAACCAAATCAAAATTGCAAAAAAAACTTATTACAGAGAAAAACTTAGTTTCCCGCTTATATCAAAGTTCAAAAGCCGGAATCCAGACAAGCAAAAACTGTGATGTAATCCAGCAATTTCAGAAAAACAAAAAACTGTGACGTAATCCACCATGTTTCCAAAAAGCAAAAGACGCCATGGCATTGTCTGCACTTCTATATATAGACTTCAAGCAGCGTCGGTTCTTATCGGTTTCCACAATTCTTAATTGTTGATTAAGAATTATGTAAGCCAATGAAAAACCGAATCGCCACTAATTCCCATATATGGGCACTGGGAAGAACAGCCAATCACACCAGCGACTAAAGTACATCGCATGATGTGTTCGCTCTAACTAGACAGGAAGTTCTCGCCACGCCCATGAAGCGGGTTGCATATTGCTCAGCATCCTACATGCTTAAGGCAACTATGGAAATTTCCGTTCTACGTCTATAACTACCTGTAAGAAGAACAATTTTTCAAAATTACTATAACATGAAATGGAGGGCGGTCAGCCATTCATTACAATACTGACTATGCTACCCCCAGCACAACATTTACTTCGTAGACGAATTACACAGAAACCTTCCTATGTGTTAAAACACAGAACACAAACTCTCCACACAACACAGTATGTAATGCACAGTTCTGAACACCTTGCTTGTCTGTGTCTAATAGCCATTTCACAGAGCAGAGCAAAACACTTTCATTCTACATTAATTTTAGACAGGTCTTTGCTATTATGCCTAACATTCAACTAAAAACAGGGATTTGATATCACCTGTTACTATAGGGATGGCAGCCAAATTTTAATTCACAGGTAAAAATAACAATCTCAAAAAATGCAATGCTTGCTCAGCTGTAGTACCTTTACTTGCTCAAGGGCCACACTTTAATGGCAGAAAGATTAGCGGGCTGCATTCACATTTTAAAAAGTAAATTTTGCATGTTATTGCAGGACATGCCCACTAATATTTCTCTACGTAAACACACATAGGTAGTTTTGTTATTTTATTTATTTATTTATGGTTTATGATTTATTTTTATTACCATTTACTTATTCCCACAAGAATATTTCTAGAAAAAGAATGCAGAAGCTATGCCAACTGAGAGGAATTTAGGTTCAATTAGAAAAAAGATACATATTCAGAATCTAAAAATGTAAGTTTTATTCTTAATATTGTTAACTGACATGTCTAACCAATTTAACAAACATACAAAAAGTTAATTTTTAGTGAGAAATTTGGCACTGCTTATTTTTCACTAACTTGCCTATATCAGCTTACTAACTACCCAGCAAACTGGAAAGAATTGAACTCATAAACTTTTCAGCATTTTCCATCAGCTACACTCGCATCCATTTTATTTCGTGGAATCAGCAAACTCCAAAGATTTAAACTCAGTAACATTGTGGTCTTTTTCCACTATCTCAGCTATTAAAGTAATACTATTAATGAAACACAACATTTCAGGTGCACAATCAGCCCATTATCATGTTTCTTCACAAGTGACATTATCATGTGACCATTTTCATTTTTCTGCTACATAAGCTGCACTCAAATCAGTCAAAATATCATGTTCCAAAATAATACCTAAGTCAATATAAATATCAACAAGCATTTAACTCTTCATCTTCATCACAAGCCAATGCAAGTATCTTCCTTCAATAGACTGTTTGCTTGCAGTGATGTGTGAAATCTTCACAAACACAAAACTTGAAAAGTAAGGACCCTTTCTTACCAACCCTTTCTAGTGTCTGTGAAAGGCCATGTGCGTAAGAGCATAATCCCATAATATGCTCTGCACCAGGCCATATATACATACCTCCACAGCTTCCTTGCATGGGTTTTACATGTATGTGGGATACTCAATAAGCAAGATTTTCTGGGTTGTAATGATTAAATGAGGTGTCCTACACCTTCAAATTTAGCTCATTTTTTCCACTCAGAAACCAATATTTTGCAACATAATTAACAAGAACTTTGATGCATTTGCATATTTTTGCACTAGTTTCAATATTCAATTGCAACAAAAAAGTGGGCGCTTTAGTATTTACAAGCATCCGTTTCCCTTCTTCACTGTTGTTGAATCAGCCACCTTCCAATTACTGATTCAGTGGCTCAAATATTTTATCTGTTGTATGTTACTGTCCCTTGCAAGTGCTACCGCCTACAAACAGATCGAATGCTTTGTTAACACAAAACTTGTGAGATAAGAAATTCTACTTATTGACCACTCTTCTTGTGTATACATACATACACACACACACACACACACATATATATACACACACACACACACACACACACACACACACACACACACACACACACCCATGCATCCCACCAGCTGAATTCACTATATTCAACCGTGTAAGTGCTGTTCTTGTCCTTCTCCTGCATCTGTGCTGACAGTGACACAGTAAATTAGCCACTCACCATACTTATTGACAAAGAACCCAGGCATAAATGAGGGCATTGGAAATCGATGTCATGCACAAATGAGCACACCCAAAACAAACAAGTGGCCTCAATCTGCATTTTAGGGGCCAATGGGACTTGTGAACAAGCATAAAATAAATTAATGCTTGACCCAAATGAGTGTTATGGGGGCAAATGAAAGCATCCCGAAAACAAACAGCTGGCCTCACCAAGCTTTTGGAAGCCAAGAGGTGTGAAAGAGTTGAAGGCAACAAAAAGCATCCTTAACTGGTCTGAGCAAGTATTCTGAAAGCCACTTGAAAGGCACGAACAAGCTTAATGAAAAGGAGCGAGTCCTCTAAATGAGCAGTTTGGAAGCCAACAAGAAGTGTTAATGAGAAAATTTGAGACAAACCGTGTTTATATTCCAATCACATCCTTGACCAGTGTGCACAAGCAAAAGTAACTCTGTCAGGATTCATGTATACACCAACAGGATTGCTGTGACATGCACAAATCATTACACTGATAAGAAAATTAAGTCACACCAGCACACAAGCAATAAAAGTTGTTTGTGTTTTCTAAAAATTTTACCATGCTGTTATCATTAATCCTTCAATATTGGCCCTGCTAAATTCCTCCAGCATATCAACCCACAAACAACTTAAGTTAAAGGAAGGCCAAAGTCCAGCTTTCCCAGTGCAGCTTACACAAGCTCATACATGCCTCCTGTTGATTTTCAAAATGCTCTAGCCATAGCTCTCTATACAACCCTTCTTTCCCTCCTCCTTCCTAGGATGACACTGGCCACCAACCGTTTAGAATTGCGTTGATAAGGAACCATGTCACAGTGCTGTTCACATATGGCACCAGATTACTTCATATTTATTTGCATGAGGAGAAGCAAGCTGCTAAAACGAAAGCATTGCACACAAACTGGGAAGCACTTTCTCCACATTTAAAAAAAGTCCATAGTGCCCCAATATGAAAGCACAACAGAATAAACATTTCTGAAAGAGGACTAAAACCATCCAGGCATACTGAGGTGAGACTAGCACTGGCCACATCATGGATAAGGCAGCTTAATATGGTATTATGGAACTCAGCTAGCAAGTAATCTTGAAACTGTTACAAGCTGCCAAGGGGCAGCTTGGCTGCTCTTGAATGTACACACTGTCAACATGCACACGCCCTGATGTAGAGATACTCTTCTCCACACACTGGCTGAAGACACAACGATAAAATAAGCAGTTTATATTTGCTGTGTAAACTGACACATTTTCTGACAAACAACTAGAACATGACAACCCCAATGCACCATAACAACAAACATTTTGAACATATATTCCAAACCACCGTCACACACAACAAAATTTACAACTCCACAGGTTACTAGTTTCGGCTTACCGATTAAGCCTTCATCAGACCTATTCAATATCAACAGCCATACAAAAAACTTACACATTCATGCAGAATTGAGATCTCATTCCCTCACAGTATACATCATAAAAGCTTGCCTTCAAATACACAAAAGTTGTGTAAAATTGGGAGTATAAAAACTATAGTTTTAATAAAAATGCTATGCCATTTATAAATGATACATAAGGCACACATCAGTCTTGTATTTTACCCAGCACTGGAACCAACAGTTTATAAGAAGGTGAATTAACCCGATGTTCATTGCAATCCTAATATGCATAATATTCCACTAATTTTTCTAAAATGGTAATCACCTTCTTGCTATTAGTTAGTTTAGACCTTGGGGTTCGTTTCAGTAGCTATGGAAAACTCTTTGCTTCATGTTTCCGTGCCTGTAGAAGGCCAATATTACACATTCACTGATTGATGTTTGGGTGTGTGTGTGTGTGTGTGTGCGCGCGCGCGCCCTATTACATACACCCCTCTGCTATAAGTGGCGTAACCTGTGGATTTGTGAAATTTGCTGTGCAAGAGGATCGTTTGGAATCCATATATATATTTGACTGAAGCAAAACAGGCATTTTTCACCTACGGAACAACCATTCTCACCCTTTCTGAAAAGTTACATATTTCAAAAGGAACTGAAATTCTAACTGGCCACAATTCACACTGCTTATAATGGCAAAAGAAGCGTCTTTGGACCTATCCCAGAAGAGGGAAGATCTCTTTGTTGGAACTTCAGTTCCAAAGTTCCATTCCCTAATGCTTTACTTCACACATTCACAAGATGTCAACTTCCCAGCATACATTCAAGAAACCTGATATGGTAAAGTCATCATTCACTATCTCAGAGGCCATATGAACCCTTTCATGACTACCTCTCACATACACACACATGTGTGTGACCATGCTCATGCACATCAATGCAGGGCAACAACACACCTTCATACCATCCTTATCCATAGGCCCCTTCAATGGCCAGACATCAAGGCCCTCTACATGCCATATATATATATGCCTCACTGCTTCTTTTTTAATGGGCTAAAGAGACGCATACATATCAGTCACATGCACTGCCAGAAATCATGTGACATCATAATATGATGGTATGATATTCAATTACACCCCATGCATCTTTTAATATGGTGCTCTTTGGTGAAAGTATAATAAACAGGGGCTCTGGCCTTCATGTTTGCCAGCTCTGAAACTGCATGACCCATTTTTACTTGTGGGGTACGTTACAAGTTAGAGTGTACAGTAATAATCATTGCACTGATGATCTGAAAGACAGCACTCAGACTGCAGTGTTTTCACCTTAAACAGAAAACTTCCATGTGCAATAAGCAATACGTTTCTTGGGTGTGATACATGTCTGCAAGCTGAAGGGAACCACTGACAGCAACTCCTTGAAAGACTGTGAATGAAAACCTAATATTAACTGCACTATGTTTATCTACATGGTATGGACCCTGACTTGCAGCCAACTGGAACAGCAGTGAGTGCTCCACTGCCTTCTTTCATGCGAACGGTCTGTGTAGTGACTGATGATACAGACCATGCCGTGTCTTTTGTGTGCTTTCATACAAAATAAAGCCAAATTGCAACTAGTCAGTGATGCCACTATTAAAAAAATACACAAGCTAATGTGGGCAATCCCATATTCATATACACTGGTTTTGGAACCAATTTTGTCAATGCACACAAGGAAACTTGGTCTATCACACTGTGGGAGGAACACAGGAACAGGGCATTCAAGAATAGGGTACTGAAAAAGATGCTACACCGTGAAAGGATGTGGCAACAAGTGAGTGCAAAAGACTACATAACAAGGAGCTTTATGGTCTGTACTCCTCACCAAATACTATCCGGGTGATGGAATCAAGGCCACGGGCTGAGCATGTAGCATGTATTGGCAGAGAATGGGTGTATACAGGGTTTTCCTGAGAAAACCTGAGGGAAAGAGACCACATGGAAGACCTAGGCAGACATGGGAAGATAATATTAAAATAGATCTTCATTCAAGAGGTTGGCTTGGGGGTACAGACTGGATTCATCTCCATCAGGATAGGGACAGGTGGCAGGCTCTTGCAATTGAGGTAATGAACCTCCAGGTTAATTAAAATAGAGGGAATTTCTCAACAACCTGAGGACTTGTTAACTTCTCAACAAGGACTCTCCTCCATGGAGTTATTTAGACAAGGAATTAAAGAAATGGATACAGGAAACTGCTTTTCAATGTCTTCTCCCAACATCATACAGTAAATATTCCAACAGTATGGTCAACGCTTCGCATCTTCCCAATAAACCATAGCATTCACACTTGGTTATGGTCAGTACAAAACTTGAATATGTGCCAAATACAGTAGAGGTACATCCTTCATGTCATCCTTTATGTTATCATCCCACTATTTCCATGCCTTTAAACCCCCAACTGCAACACTGCAGCTACAGCATTCCTTGCATCATACAACACATCTTGTGATGTCACAAAAATTGGATAAATATTCCAACAAAACTTGTAGTCCATAAAATTTACCTTCGACTCACAACTTTTCCCGCGGGCCGGCCCCCCCATGGACTAGATATCAATGCTCTAAGCACCTGTGTAATTAAGTCTCGTTCCTTTCCTTTTCCATAATGTGCAGAAAATGCATGCAGTGAACAGCATGTTCCTTCCATAATCGTGAAATCCTACTCATTGACTTGAAACTCGCCATCTCGCACAGCAAATGATTCTCCCGTTCTCCAGAACACAAATATCGAAATAAAGGTGCCAGTACCGTAATTTGCCCCACATTAGAAATCTGGTCCCAACCCGAATGCCTGGAACATCTAATTGCCAATAACACTTCACACTCTGTGTGCGCCACTATTTCATTTTAACTACGTAACAGGATGGTTAATATGGACCACAAGATATAATTCTAAACCCCTTAACCCAAGTGCTCAAACAAATTACATGAACTCATTTACCTACTGTGGAACATTAATGCCTATGCTGCAGCACGCAATAATTTACAGCTGTTTCAAACAGTTACACACGTAATGCTAGGCACCTTACATGCATGCCTAATGAAATCGTAACCTTAATCCGTACGCTGCTAGATCCCTTTTCACGCTGGTTTAAATCTCGAAATAAAGAACGGTAGCATTCGAGTTCTAGAAATCTCTTACAGTCAATACTAACTCCGACCATACGAACACGATACATTAACCATCATGCAACGGGATTGATAATATGGCCCACGACCGCTCAAAAACCACAGATTAATAACAATACACAGACACCAATAGGTTTAACTGTGAACAAACGACGAACATTGTTGTGTTGCGTGATTGGGCGCGTTCGCGAAGTCTGTGCGCATATATCAACCACGCTCCTACTACAATTTGTGTAAAATTTTAAGTTGGCGACATCTATTAAAATCTGTTGAAAAAATCCAGACATAGCTACAATCGGACAAAAAATGCGGACAGGGCAGTGTCGGGGACACATCCGTTACGTAGAATACGTCAGTGTCGTTTGAGTGTAATAATGAAACAATGGTTAGCAATGAATGTCACTTCTTTCGAGGAATTTCATTTGTTTTTACAAATTCTGTGCTATGAGTCGGCCGCTCGCTCGTACTGTGGCTCTGTGGTCACTGCGGCCTCCGACGCGGCGCTCACGCTCGCTCCAGCACTCCGTTCTCGACTCGTATCGTCTGTGACCATTGTAATTTTGGCGAAACCCGACTCCTGTGATCAGGATACATCGTAGATCGAATCCATGTCGTTCACATCCATAGGCACCGCCGGCTCCGCGGTGGAAGTGCTAGCGCCGACGTTGACGCCGCGCGCAGCAGCTTTGCAACGCTATCTCCAGCGCCGTGCTCGCTCGGCGCCGCTCAGTGGACTCTCATTTTGCCTTCTTTCTTCCAACACCCGAATCTTAGATCGTTTTACATATTTTCGTTGCAAATGTTGCGACATTTCGAAGTTAGGTCGAAACTTTTGTCACTTTTTCACTGTGTTACGGTTATGAGTTCACTGTTTTTGCACCTTAGTATTGTAGAACTCGTTATAACGAATCGTTTGAGTGGTTAAACACGCGTGAGACCTCTCCGAGAGCTGAGTAATGCCTGCCGTAATGGCGCGAAATAGCGTCATTTTTGCCTCGCGCGCTTACGTATGCCAGCGCCGTCCCAAGATCAAGATCCCAGTACGTCGCAGTAGGTATGACGCGCACATCTATGGTCTATCAGTTGATACTGTTACCATGTGCCTCCGACTATTTTACACGTAGCAGTAAGCGTTTGAAATGTATCCTACTTTCGTTAGGCTCGATTTCCCGGAACGACCCCCCATACTACCTGCGAACAAAGACATATTCTACATCAAAACACCGGCACATTACCTCAAGACCTAAGCACATTTTATGGGTATACTCTAAAATCGGATGAACACCGTACTGACATGCGAGAGCCACGGAATACGTGTTATTCGTCCTTCGTG
Organism: Coptotermes formosanus; assembly: GCA_013340265.1. Taxonomy (NCBI): domain Eukaryota; kingdom Metazoa; phylum Arthropoda; class Insecta; order Blattodea; family Rhinotermitidae; genus Coptotermes; species Coptotermes formosanus. The sequence goes on along the minus strand of BLKM01000729.1, from coordinate 4,248,634 downwards.
TCCGACAGTTGCCACTAGGAGCGGTGTACGTCTCCCATCGTCATACATGATGTGTGGGCGTAGTGCTCTACAAGCAGGGCGAAAATAAAGTCTGTTTGCTGGTCAAGCATATACAGCGTCTTCTGAAACATGTATAAATAAATGTTCGTTTGAAGGAGCAGATAGCTTTTCATGCCTTGGTTCTGCAATGTCTGAAAGTAAAAGTACTGGAACACAATTACATTGAAGAGGGATTATGGCAACCACGCGTTACGGATTACTGAAACACTTTATCTTCTCCATCAAGGAAAAAAATATAGGCCACTATACAAACACAGTAGTGCAATACTACAATGAAATGTCCTTTTAACACAGCTAGTTTTGACGTAGAATACGGCTTTGTTCGCAGGTAGTATGGGGGGTCGTTCCGGGAAATCGAGCGTAACGAAAGTAGGATACATTTCAAACGCTTACTGCTACGTGTACAATAGTCGGACGCACATGGTAACAGTATCAACTGATAGACCATAGATGTGCGCGTCACACTTACTGCGACTTATTGGGATCTTGATCTTGGGACGGCACCGGCATGCGTAAGCGCGCTAGGCAAAAATGACGCTATTCCATGCAATTGCGGCAGGCATTACTCAGCTTTCGGAGAGGCCTCACGCGTGTTTAACCACTCAAACGATTCGTTATAACGATTTCTACAATACCAAAGTGCAAAAACAGTGAATTCATAACCGTAACACAGTGCAAAAGTGGAAAGTGACAAAAGTTTCGACATAACTTCGAAATGTCGCAACATTTGCAACGAAAATATGTAAAACAATGTAAGATTCGGGTGTTGGAAGAAAGAAGACAAAATGAGGGTCCACTAAGCGGCGCCGCGCGAGCACTTCCACCGCGGGGCCGGCGGTGCCTATGGATGTGAACGACACTGATTCGATCGACGATATCGTATCCTGATCACAGGAGTTGGGTTTCACCAAACTTACAATGGTCACAGTACGAGCGAGCGGCCGGCTCATAGCACAGACTACTGTTGGAAACTTTTAAAAACAAATTAAATTCCTCGAAAGAAGTGACATTCCATTGCTAACCATTGTTTCATTACTACACACAAACGACACTGACGTATTCTACGTAAGGGATGTGTCCCCGACACTGCCCTGCCCGCATTTTTTTTTACAGAAAACTATATACATAACAATATATTTAAAGTACAGCCATTATAGAAATTATTATGTTCTGATCTAACGTCAAACCTGATGTCGCACTGCACGTGAAACACACTGTTAGTTGGTCGTCACTCTGTCAATAAAAGTTAGATGTGTTAAAAACGTCATTTCATTGTAATACTTCTGTGTGTAAATAACACAGCAGAATGCAGCACGTAAAATGAAAACACTGTTTAGGCCATTATTGTTATATGCTTCAGAGCCTTGGAGCTGCACACACACACACACAAAGGGAGAAAATGGTTAAGTGCATTTGAAAGGAGGGCTGAGTAAAATTTCTAGGCCTATTAAAAGTTGGCAAAGTTTGGCAATAATTAAATGAACTGCTTACAGAATTAGTGGTGACAGTGTAGCTTACGAGGGCAGGACATGTGATTAGAACACTGAAATGCCAAAAGAATCAGAAACTGTAACAGAGAAATAAAAAAGAAGGGTAGCAAGCCCATCATAGTGAGCTGATGTGAATGACATGAGAAAGGTAGCCACTACAAAACTGGAGGATAAAGCCAAGGATAGAGACGGATGACAGCAAATCCTAGAAGCCAAGATCCTTTTACGATCACACTCTGCTGCAGTTTGGCATCAAATTCATACCAGCTGGGTGTGCTGCAAACTTCACAAACTTAAACATCGTCATACACATGGTTAATACCCTTTCTAGGAATGCATATGCCCCATACTAGCTTAATTCAAATTATAACCTTCTCATTCTCTAGCAATGATTATTTACTGATATGTAACACTAGGGAGCCACAACTCCAGGATGTCTCAATCACATGAAATTCTGTTAAGGTCTACCAACATTTAAACGATGTAATGCATACATTCCAATAAGAATGGTAGGCAGCATTGGAGTGAAATTCAGTGAACCATAACAGAAACCTAGGCAACAAGGGTTTCTGTGGGTTAAGCCCCCCCCCCCCCCAAATTTTTGACTTGCAACCACTTTCATAGGATTGGGTGTGTGGTGTAGGATGTGAGCTGCGTGAAGACAAAATGAGCAGATAGATTTAAAAAAAGGGGGGGGGGGGGGGGTTGCAACTGGCACAGAGTGCACACTGCTAACATTTTTAGCAGCCACAAGTACAGTACTGTAAATGTTTGCCATTTGTTGTTACAACACTACATGGTGAAATGTTTATTTTAATCAATTACCATTACATTAAAACAGGGATGAGCCTGCCAAAGTGGAGTCGAGACATAGACAGAATGCAAGTCCATACAGTCGGCTGCTTTCACCACCAATATATGTACATCATCTTCACATGAGTGGACACAATTACACCAGAGTTCAGTTTTAGAAAGCATAACGTGTTCGGATATCTTCCAGTTTCTTTGAGACTTCACTTGGAGTGCGATCCAAATCATCAGCAATACTCTTCTGCTTCGCTACATCTATAGAGTTGAACTGTTCACACAAATCACCATCTAAAACATTCTGAAAATGGAAAATGAGGTACACTTCATTCAACATGATCTTAAATCAAACTATGATCAAAACTCAATATAGTTAAAAAAGTAAATGAATCTCATTACAGGCCTGGACAGGCCCTGAAGGTTCCATGAGGTTGAGGCTCCTAGATCTCAAGACAGTTGGCACATGAAGGTGGTAAGTTGTCCGCCTTATGCACGGCTACCTCTACCCCCCAAGAACCATTCCTGGTAGTCATCTCTGTTAAGGCTGAGACGACTCGAGGGCCACAGTGCGGCCAGAAGGATTATAACAATGAAAAATTCCAATGACACCATCGGGAATCAAACCCGCATCCTCCTGGCTCATAACGGAATGCCTCAACCAATTAAGCCACCTTGTGCTCCCCCTCAATACAGTGCCATGGTTATTGATAATTTTTGGTGGCACATCAAAGAAATTACTGTTCCCAAAAATTTATGTCAATGTGGAACTGGATAACACTGTTCAAACACATCCTGCAAGATTCAAAAGTAAAGTTCTTTGCTGAAATTCTTGGGAAGTATTTTGTCAACTGTTATACCTTTTTATTTTCAGATGGTTGGTCAGAAATGAAAGAATATTAGTACAATCCACAAAAGTTACTTTTCACAATACACAGTGCAGTTCTGGATGCAGTTTCGGTTCTAGTGTATGCTGTACCTTCTAATGGAAGGTATGGTACCACTTGCATTGTGATCATTGTTACTTACTGTTCCTTAAAATGTTTATGTTGTTGTTGTTCCCAAGTTCACATCTCGTTTTCTCTACCATGGGAGAACAGCAGGAATATCATGAGACCCTTAGGCCTGACTCAAACCAAGGCGGTACGTGGGAGTGGTAACGGGATGATACACAAGCGGTAGAGCTATACTGTTTCTATTCTCACACCAGCGAAGGGGTATGGCTTCGCGATATGACATAGTTGACATTGTCGCATGCTACTCTGTGCGAACATGTACATGCCATCTGACGAAGGTCTTTTGATATTAGCTGCATTACTACCAGAAAAAAAAAAAGGTTGGTACTTATTTAGTATTCTTCACTGTTATTCAAGTAAGTTTTTATTACATAGTTACACTTTTGCATTAAAAATACTTCTTTGTTCAGGAAGAAGAGAAGGAAATGGATCCATGCGATCAATGCAGAATGGCAAAAGTATGGCGAATATCATACTTTAGTTCCAGAATTACGGGAAGATGAAGAATGGTTTTGGATGACTACTGATTGCTATGATGGAATTCTAAATATAATTAAAGATGATATAATGAAGGAAAATAAAAAGTATCACACAGCTATTTCCCCGGGGGAACGTGCTGTGATCACTTTAAGAAATTCATAGTCTTTATTGTGTATCACGTAACGCGTATTGTATGTAGTACAATGCATAACAAATTAAGAAAAATAAGGAAGGTATTTATACAACAATATTACAGGTGCTGAATCACCCACTGCACTTATGGATAGTCTGATGTATCAACTGACGAAATCACAATTCGGAAATGAACTGAAAAAATTCTGGAGGGAAGGTTGTGGCGTAGGTGTCTCCGAGATGACTGAAGAGACACTGGATGAGGGATGGCTGCTGTCCTAAAGCAGTGACTGCTCTTTGGCATGTTTCCCCTTCCATTATTATTTTTGCAATATCCAGTTTTACCACTGCTTGCCTCTTTGACGAAAATATCCTTAGTTTTTGCATAACCGACAAATGTATGTTCGGTTGCGTCCAACAAGTGCTTCCTCTTCCGGAAACTGAACACTTTATTAATTTCAGTATTAGTTTCTCCTTTCTCTTTTCTTGTCTTTACAGGTGAGTGACTTGCATGATTTTGTGTTGTGTGCGCTGTATTATAGCCTTCGATTGATTCAAGTGTTCCAGAGCATGATTGTGAGTGGTTGTTGTCATACACCTTCCTTTCACCTTCATCCACATCGATGACGTCTGAATCAGTTCTGTAATAATAATGGTGTTGTTTGAAGTTCTCATGCACTCAGCTCTTCATCAGTTAAGATTGCTACACTGCAATTATTTAACAATACTTACTCTGAAAAAGACATATGCAGAAGAAAAACTTCCACTTGTTTTGCACGTTGCCAACTTTTGTACCTGTTGGCATCTCGGGCACTGTGGTCTGTTTTTGGTTGACTACTCCTTAGGCATTTCGAGTATGAATCTCATATTTTTCCACTTCTTTTTCAAAGTGGCTCCTGCAAGTGATAAAGAGACCATCACTGGTTTTGTATTACTAGAAACATTCTCCATTCTTCACGCAAATTAGTCATATGTGCCCATCCTGTGACCACTCGTTTCCAAATTACAAAAATGAAATTTATTACATGTTGCAGGTTCCTTAATATTGGTGATACTTCTTCAACAACTGGTCACAGCTTTTGAGTAGGTTTTACAACTGTTGCTCAAATTGCAGGGGACACGTGTGAAGCACTCTGGAAAAAATTGCAGCCTACATACATGCCTGAACCCACTACGGAAATATGGGAAGAAGGAGCTCGAGGATTCTACGAACAATGGGGTTTACCGAATTGCATTGGCCGGATTGATGGCAAACATGTGACACTGAAGTGCCAAAAGAACAGTGGGTCACAGTATTTCTCTTACTGACAGAAGTTTTCACTAGTGCTCATGACAATTGTTGGACCAGACTACAAATTCACATCTGCAGATATTGGAGGATATGGTAAAAAGAGTTATGGGGGTATTTTTGAAGAGTCTGCTATGGGAAGGAGACTTGAAGCGGGGATGCTAAATGTTCCAGGCGACAAACTGTTACCAGGACAAGACGAGCCAACACCACATGTATTTATTGGTGATGAAACTTTTCCCCCCTAAAGCATCACTTAATGTGGCCTTATCCTTATGGACAAGCAAAACCAGATGAACGGAAGGGAAACTATAACTACAGATTGTGCTGTGCTAGGCATGTTGTGGAAAATGCCTTCATATTGGCCCAGAAGTGCCAACTGTATTATAGATAGACCTTTGGGAATGAGCGTGGAGACTCTGAAGTTAATTGTTAAAGTAACCTGTGTCTTGCACAGCTATTTGAGAACCAAGTCCTGCGATTCTAAGTACTCTGCCTGGAACCTTCCGAACATGTTCTGGGTGCTTTGACTGAAATAGAAATGGAGCGAAGAAGAGGACCTTCTTCTTCTTCAGGGCCCATCAGTAGATGCCCCAGATGCACCTCAGCCTTAGGCTTATTGTGTAGCCCTAAACACTCCATTCAGTGCAGGTTCAAATAACTCTGTGCCTCTTATAAAGAGGCAAAGGTCCCTTACTGAAGCTGTGCTTACATCTTTTGGTTCAGCAAACAGCTTCCTAAAGACATTATAGTGCTGATGAGCCAACACCTCGCAGCAGCAAATAATATGCTGCATTGTTTCAATCTCCATTCTGTAAAATCTGCAGGTTGGATCCCAATCAACAGGAGCATGTCCCGTGAGGATTGCAACTGCAATTTTTAGTGCATGCCTACTTAATTTAAGCAGGTCTTCAGCTCTTTTCTTATATGGTCTACCAATAAAAAGTTTGCCATGACTATGACCTGGTAAATCTTTCCAGGCAATATAATATTGATACTCAGTCCAGTTCTTAATTGATTCTCTTGCTGAAAACCTAGGTATTCCAAGAGCCGGCTCTGGACCAAGTAACAGCATAGCTAATGCTTGTCTGGCAAGCTTATCAGCTTCCTCATTGCCAGGAATGCCACACTGCCCTGGCACCAAATGAGGGTTACCTCATTCAGACTAGCCAGTGCAGAGACAGCATCCAGGCATTCTGGAACCAGTCCTGAAGTCACTTTCCGGCTGCTAAGCACCTTATGTGCAGCCTGGCTATCAGAAAAAATATCGATCCGCTTATGTTTATAAGCCCTTCTTATATTTTCACATGCATGTTAAGAATGGCATATATTTCAGTTTGAAAAACCATGGCAAATTTACCCAAAGGGCAGTTAAGCTTCTATTTGGTCTTATGCCAGAAATACCAGACCCTGTCCCTGAGTCAGCCCCAGGAACAGTCTGTGAACCACATCCGAGCATCCTCAGGGAACACTGTCTTTGTTTGTCCAATAATCCTGATGACACTGAAGATTTTGGAATGATGATAAACTGGAATGGTGTAGTCTGACTGCATGTCCAATAAAGGGTCACCCACATTTGTCCAGGTGGTTAGCAACCCCGATACTGTTTTTGGAACAGTTGGTTGCTTTAGTATATGCAGCCTATAGAGTGCCATCCTTGCCTCCGCCATGATCAACAGATCCAGTGGAGTCAGATTCAAAAGCACCTCCATTGCCACAGAAGGGGTCGATTTCATAGCCCCTGTAATAGCTAGACAGGCCATTCTTTGAATCCTGCCTAATTGAATTTTAGTGGTTTTTTGTTTGGCCTTGGGCCACCAAACCAAGGCAGCACGGAGTACGGAAGGTCTAATTACCCTAGTATACAGCCAATGCACCATATTAGGTCTTACACCCCATGTTTTACCCTACATGCATCTAGCCATGGTAAAGGTGGTTTGCGCTTTTCTGATTATTTTCTGCAAAAGAAGAGGACCTAATGAGAGAAAAGTTTACAGAATTTTAAATTGAGTGGAACTTTAACAAATTATTGAATTAAGAATTAAAGGCACAACAAATAAACATTTTAAAAACCAGGAATATGAAAACCTTCTTTTCACACTTACTTTCTTCTCCAAACTTTTTGCCAATCGCATTCAACATCTGATCCTTTTTTATCTGGTCTTTGTAATCATGCCTCATCATATTGTATAAAATGGGATGTTCCTTGATGCACTCAGAGCTTCTGTATTCACTGTTGTTTCCAAATGTCAATTTCAAGCCTCCAGACATGCAAAACACAATGCAAACTGGAAGAAGCAATATGCTAACTACAGTGTGGCATGCGGGAAAACACAGCATGCTGCAGTACAGAAAAATCCTGCGAAAGTACAGCTGTCTCGCAGCAGGATCCTGTGGTTGGTGTGAGTGCTGCCATTTAAAATCCAAAGAGTAATATATTGCATCCCGTTACTGCTCCCTTGGTTTGAGTCGAGCTTGATTCCTGTAGTCACTTATACGGTCTCAAATATTCTTGTAATACGCTAAAGAAATCTTGTAAAGAAACTTACCTGTACAGTACATAAGATGCAAACAGTGGCAATACAGTAACATGGTGGTATACTGGACATTACTTAATGCTAATGGACATGTTAACATCACTAAGGTCTTTAGCAAAAAGCGGACAGCGCAGGTTGTGCTATATCATGGGTAAATATAAGGAGTTTCTATTCACACACCTCCATGAGTGCCAAATAAAGGTGCACCATGTGAGTGTGTTGTGCTATATTCGGGTTTCACTCAATACTAAAGTCTCGGTTTCATAAACATTAATCCAAAAACAGCATATATCCAACTTCAGCTATTTAAACTTGAGTAAATTTTGCATACCCCAATTGCACACAACTTTTTTAATGCAATTTCTTTAACTACACACAAGATATCAGAACACCAACTTAAGCATTTTATCACAGGTGTCATATAATACTTATAAGAACTTCCTGCCAAAATTAAAAACAGTAATGCTCAATCTGAAATTAAAATTAAATACAAATTTTGTTATAATGTAACACACAATTTGACAGTTTACACGAAGACCCAAGTACGCATAAAATATCTTGCTGAAACTTCTGAAATTAGAAGTTTCAGATAAACATTGTAGAAGAAATTAAAACACATCTTTTCTTCCAATAACTGTGCCGTTCATGATATTACAAAAAATATGACTCAGCTAGGTACACCATAATGTAACATGATGTGAAAAGGGCGGGGGGTGGAGGGCAAGGACGGAGAAAAGGTAGTTGAAATATGCATGCCAGGTAATTGAGAAAAATATACTGATACTGAGTGAGATGTCTAGGAATATAGAATTTTGTATACAGAGATCAGAAATTACACACTTGAGGATGATGAAAAGTGTGACTCCCTGTGAGTTTAACTGTATGACCAGCTGCGAGAAGTTAAGACTCAAAGATCTGAATATGCCTTACATTATACTTATACTTCCTATCTTGGAAGTTCATACATTGCTGTCTATGTTGATGTACTTTGATCCAAATAAAATGTTACAGCAATTGGTGCCAAATACACTAAAACCCTGTTAAGACGTTTTTGAAAATTCCTAGAAAATCTGACTTCTTAAGCAAGAATTTTCTTAAAAGGGTAGGACCGAAAAGTTATATTCTTCTTAATTTTTTTGTGAACTTATTACGTATGTATGCTGAATTTGTACAATTTGCAGCTGTCTTAACACATCCTCCCTTGTATCTGACCATTTAACCATTTTGTCAGTAACCTTTCATTCACAAGTTCACATTTCATTCCAGATGTTTACTTTTCCTTGAAATATTTTTCAAGCATGGGTTGTCTTGCTTTTTTCAAAAACAGTAGCAGTATACATCTTCAGATTCCATAGGTTCGCTTTCAGGTAGACCATAAGGGGTGGTCAGCAGTTCCAGTCACTTTCACGAACTGTGCAGTGTTTTGAATTTATTTTCTCTGATGTAACTTACCTGCACACAGTCACCACAAATGTTTCACAATCATGCTTCACCACGACGCATTTACATTACCGCCAATAAATTATGTTTAAACAAGTTGTGGCAATCGACCACCCACGTATCTCACGTCAAACTGCTGTCCCCCGAGCAACGTGTGACTTTGGATAGCGCGCCTAAACCTCTTCAAATGTTATTGACTGCCTTAATACCCTTCTAGTCTCGGGCAGGTGAAGAGGCAAGTGAGCTGCCACATGTCAGCGTTGCCAAACGCAGGCTCATGCAGGTCACGGAACAGCTAGGATCAGCTTCCGGCTGCCTGATAAAATTTTTCCTTTGTCATGACAGAGACCGAGTAGTGGGGAGCGACTGACTGCAGTCTCTTCGTAGTGGAAGAAATATGACACCCCCGTGTCAGCCGTGACGTTGCGCCATTCTGCTGTGTGAAACTTGGCAGAAATGACCTTGGAGATTTACCTATATTAACTGACTGCGCCATCTGAACGCTGCGTTTTGGAAACGAATGGAAACTCCAGAAAATTCTTTAAGATTCTGGAATAAAATTTATTAAATGGACAAAAAAATTGTTTTGTCGTCAAATTATTACTTTTTAGGCAGGAAATTTCCTTATGCGGGGATGTATCAAAAGGGCAACATGTAATGTTAATCAAGTGGGAGAATTTTGGTGCTTTTTTATTCTGACTTCTTAAGCGGGAGATTTTCTTAACTGGGGGCATCTTAAACGAGTTTTACTGTAATGCATACACTGTATCACAATGTGCTGGGTTGAATTCCTACACTATGCAGCATATCCATCCGCCAATTATAGCCATTCCTGTTGGGTTTATCCCCTTTTGCTTTGGGGG
>BLKM01000729.1:4202694-4238126 GCA_013340265.1 Coptotermes formosanus | reverse complement strand
CGGGGGGGGGCGGGGAAGTGGGAGGTTGTGGTGGTAAAAGTTTGAATGAAAAAATTAAATCCTGTAATTTAAATCTGGGGTTTTGCAGACTGCACCAGAAATTTAATGCCAGTGCCAAAGGGCCATGTTGTATATATGATCTTAATATAATGACTGTTTTAAGTTTGGTGTGTCTGATGACCCATATTTAGTATTAAGACATTTATGTATTTATTGTATCCGCAGGATCCCACATGGTATGCCTCTGCATATTCAAAGCCTTTCAGCAAAAGCAAAAATAAGATACTTGAATTTAAAAGCAGTATGTAAACAGTTCAAATGAATGGTACTTCAGTTAGCTGATTTTCATATTTTCCAATGAAAATTAATGCCAACTAAACCAAAGAATGAAGAGCAGCACAAAGACTTCAAACATCCAGAAGTCTTTCACAAAGAGAGGTCAATGCATAAAATCACAATGTTGCCTTACCTTGACAGGATAGTAATACGAGCGGAAGGAAAGGTGATCCCGACCACATAAAGGAGGGTTTTCAGATCTCATATGCATTTCCAGATGCTGGAAGAAGTCCTGGTCCTCGTGTGATGTGAACGGTACCAACACGCCCACAGTACCCGATAATGTTGTGTACACCAATGACTCACTGCCACCAGGAATTAGTGTTGCTTTCTGCAGTGTCAAGAAAGTACGAAGTTATTACAACAGACACAATCTAAATGCAACTATGCCCTATCCCAAAATATGGTCCAGCTGGAAAACGTCAAACATAATGCTTCAATAAAGCACAGAAAGCAAAAGCAATCAGTTCTGTGACTGGTGAACAGCAAATGCCATCTGACAGGAGTTGTTTTCCTAAAAAAAGTATGGCTGCTGGTATCCAAGCATGACAGCAAGCATAAAAGTGTGTGATTGGCTCAGCTCTCACACATAAGATTAAAAATGTCTCCAGTGCAAGGATGTGCACACTACCATGTTCTTTTTTCCTAAACAGAATGAAAATGAAAGTAAAACTTTGGTTTTCAAGACTCAAAAAGTGAAGCACAAATGTGGGGAAAACATAAACTTGATGAAACATAAAATCAAATAAAATACAACTCTTCCATTTTGGAATTTGGCCAGCACCGTATACAAGAAAAAATAGAAAAATCTAACAGCATATACCAAAGCTTCACTGTATGTAATACAGATGCATTCACAAATATCCACAGATCGATTCTAAAAATACAAGGTAACAGACAACCAAACTGAACTGGAACTGCACAGAAACTGCTCACATTACCTGCAATGACATGCAAATTTCTCCCACATGGAAATTGGCAACAATGCCAGCCTTCTGGGATGCACCATTTAGAAGTCCACGGTCCCACAGAGCCTTGTTTCCTGTTGGATCTTCATCTACATCATCTGTTATGTTTCCTGACAGGCGGATCTTTTGGAACAAGAAAAATGAGAGGCGAGAAAGAAGACAAGCATACCATTAGAAGTATAGAAGTGTGTACTGTACAAACTCAGTACACTAAAGCATTAATACATGGAGATCAGCACTTTGAAAGAAAATCAGCAATACATTCATAAACACGGACCAAAGCAGAATCATCACGTCTCCATTCTGAACAGAATACAACTACTAACTCACTCTAGAACAGGCCATGAAGGCCCCAGGTGGAGTAGAGATATAGCTCTATTCTTTCGTTAACCTTGGTACTATGAGGTCTGATAATAAAGTAATGAGACTGGTTCCAAAAAAATTGTATTTTATTTATACATCAACTACAATGTGGTCACCTTCAAAGTACATCCCTTGTGCCTGCACACACCTTTTCCAGCAGTGCTGCCATTGTTTGCAGCATTCCTGGAATGCAGCTTGTTGGATGTCGTTTAAGGACTGCGTCACAGCCCTCTGGATGTCTTCTGTTGACTCAAAATGGTGTCCTTTCACTGCGGATTTTACTTTTTGAAATAAAAATAAGTCGCAAGGTACGAGATCAGGTGAGTAAGGAGGCTGCGGCATCACCGTAATGCATTTGTATGTCAAAAACTGCGCTACAGAGAGCGCTGCATGGGCTGGTGCATTGTTGTAATAAAGGATCCAGTTTTTCTGAATGATTCGATGAACACACATTACCCTTTTCCTCAGTCTTTCAAGAATTTCTGTGTAGTCATATTGACTGTCTGTCCAGCAGGAACCCGCTCTTTGTGAGCAATACCCATGGAATCAAAGAAACATACAAGCATGCATTTCACTTTTGACTTGGACATGCATGTTTTCTTTGGCCTTGGTGATCCCTTTGAACGACATTCCAAATTTTGATGTTTGGTCTCTGGATCATATTGGAAAAACCAACTCTCATCACCAGTGATAACTCAGTCCATTAACTCTGGGTCGGCTTTCACTTGGTCCAGCATATCAGCACAAACACTCAACTGTGCATCCCGCTGTCGCTCTGTGATATTCCTGGGCACCATCTTGGCACAAATTTTTCTCATCCCCAATTCTTCAGTCAGTATCAAATGAACAGTTTTCTGGTTCATGTTCACTTCATCAGCAATCATTTTGACTGTTAATCTTCGATCGGATCGAATAAGTTCTCTTACCTGTGCTGTGTTGTCACCTGTCCATCTTGTCGATGGTCATCCGCTGCGCTGCTCATCTTGAACAAGGGTTCTGCCTTCAGAAAACATTTTGTGCCAGCGAAAGGCTGATGCTCTTGACATTGCATCACCTCCAAAGGCCTGCTTAAGTTTTCCGTGTGTTGTGGTGGCAGTGTCACAGAGTTTAACACAAAAAAAGATGGCATACCACTGCGCGATGTTCCGTACTTCCATTTCCACGACAAGGTTCACAAACACCTCCTGACATGCCAAGCACCTACTCCACACTGAGGCATTGCAAAGCCATGCCACTACAAGTGGGGACGGAAGGACCACGGTCAAAGGCTGTCTGTGCTAGCAGGCTGCAGCATTGCCAGTACAGCTACGAGAAAATTAATCTCATTACTATATTGTCAGACCTTGTAGATTGGGGTGGGTGGTCGATGCCACTTTACCCCTGGGAAAGAGTTCCGGTACCCACTGTACAGCAAGCTGGGTGGGCCCCAGGGCCAGTCTGGACTGACTACCTCCATGGAGCAGAGGCCTTCTTGAGAAGCTAACAGTTTTTCAGCTAGTCAAGAAATTTGCCGCATTTTATGGGACCCGGAGGTTCATTACCGCATTCACAAGAGCCCACCCCAGTCCCTATCCTGAGCCGGATCAATCCAGTCCATGCCTCATCCCACTTCTTTAAGATCCATTTTAATATTATCCTCCCATCCATGCCTGGGTGTCCCAAGTGCTCACCTCCCCTCAGGTCTCCCCACCAAAACCCTGTATGCACCTCTCTTTTCACCCATACATGCTACATGCCCCACCCATCTCATTCTTCTCGATTTGATTACCCGAATAATATTTGGTGATGAGTACAGGTCATTAAGTTCCTCATTATGTAGTCTTCTGCACTCCCCTGAGGCCAGTCTGGACAGGTGTGGAAAATCGTGCCCCTACCAGAATTAGGTCCCTGGACCCTCCAACTTGTAATGAGTCGCTGTACCAACTGAGCTATCGTGTCCCACGCCCAACTCACTCTCACAAATGCTCTATACGTACAATACACACTACATATACTGGAAATATCCATCTAGTGTCTGACAATCTGAACTCTGCTCTACAGACACAATGGCAAACCTGCAACAGCAGTTTGTGTCACAGATCTACACCTCAGTGATGATCAAATGATTCATATCTTGTGTTCACACATATAACAGCAACAGTTATAACAGGTATTTATGTGTAATTAAATCGCCCACAACTCAAATCCCCTGGACACTCCTATTTAGTCAGTGCTGACTACCAACCTATTGCAATTTTGATGTAACTAGCATACATTACCACAACCAGCAGGTAATGTCTGTACAAAAACTAATCCAAAGTTATTTACACTTTCCCATCCTTAGCACTTCAAACGAAGGCTTTACTGTTTTGACATTAATAACTATATATTCACTAGCACAATTATAAGTTATCTGTCTCTAGAAAATAATCACTGAAACTGTTCTTCGGTAACTTTATCACACACATGAACAACTGCGAATACCTTATACATTAGACATCTACACAACTGAAGCTGGTTAATCCTGACATCTGTGCAACTATCCAGCACATAAATAGGACCACAGACCGTGAAGTACCAACTGAAATGGACATTTTAAATTATGACAGCCAGTATTTGGGGGGTTCCCCGCAAAGATATTTTGTTAATTTACACAAAATGCCAGATTTTTCAAAACCTGGCATCTGTAGAGTTACAAGATCAAGACACGTAAATGAGGTAAATCTACAAGACACAGGGTATCCTCTGCTGACAATTTAGAATATCACAGAAACATCAGGCTTGTCAGAAATTTTTACTGCAATGATGGCTTGTGCAGGATAGTTAATCCAAGTATACTTCAATGTGTTTCTGTTGCAGATTTCCTTGACAAACATAAATTTAAATAACACTTAAACTGTTTTTGAAGTTACTTTACAATGGTCTTGCATATCTAAGATTCACAGACTGTCTACCATCTCAGCTCATACAACAAAAATGTCTCCTATTTCCATCTCTAAAGATGGAAACAATACAAAGCAATTGGTACACTTGTGCCTCTTGGTAGAAGAAATCTCACACCACGGGAATGCAGATAATTAAAAAAAAAAGTTAACACACTTACAACTGCAATATTCCCAAATTTGTCAGCTGCAGCTACAGTATCGAAGTCAAGGACTGTGGCTGTTGTTATCCAACGTGGATGTGTATCATCGGCAAAGATGATAAGCTGATTCTCTTGTCGTTTGTATCGGACCATGTACACACTTTCTTGTACATCAGACACAAATATACGGTGTCCCATTGCTTGGATATTCACAATCAGATTTGGAATATGCTGAAACACAAATTATTATAAATACCATATCATATATTAAACCAAAAATAACATTAAATAGTATAAAGTATGATGAACATTACAACTTCATTATTGACAACATAATGTGTCAATCACTTTAGCAACATGTTTTCATGTTGATTTATCATCAGGCTAATCTGAAGGTAAAAAAATGTTAAACACAGAACATTATAAATATAAATATCACGTGTCTATTTATGGAGCAATTGGTATTTTTTATTGACATAATCCTTCTGGTTGCACTATGGCCCTGGGGGCGACTCAGCCTCTAACAGAAATGAGTACTAGGAATATTTCCTGGGTGTAAAGGCGGCCGGTGCGCAGTGCTGACTACCTTACCACCTTCATGTGCTGACTGTCTAGAACTCTGGGAGCCTCAACCTCCTGGAACCATAACGGCCTGTAATGGGATTGCTTTAACGTTTTTATTTATGGAGCGAGATCTTATTTCTTACTAGACATTGTTTGCCTTCATTGTATTTTTATACTTGTTGCATACGATTTTCTTTTTTATACTACATCTGTATTGATTAAAACTATGCTCATTTGCTGTAGGTATAATAGTTTCCCTGTTGGTTTGCATTTTTTGGGTGAGATGTTAGTTTTCTGAATACTGATATTGTAAATAGTATCATTCTTGATAATTATAATAAATTAGTAATAACCAATATACATGTTATGTTATAAGTTTTGAATGTATTTTTAGTTTAGTACTTACATAAAATATGTAGTAAAATGGTTTTGGTTTTGACCACTTATCATCATGTTACCACCTTTATGCAGGGTATTTAACAATTATATAGCTGCAACAAACCATGTCTGTAAGGTATATAGTGTTGCAGCTATTCTGCAGTTACAATTTATGGTACATGTTGTTAAAATTTACCACCTTTACACAGGGTATTTAAAATTATATACCTGAAACAAACCATGTTTCTAGGGTATATAGTGCTGCAGCTATTCTGTAGTTACAAGTCATGGCACATGTAATGTTATTTCCCATGTTGAATGTTTTGTACTTTTACATTAGTACTTTCCAAAGCATATGTGCAGTGCCAAATATGACAGTTCCTTGATTGTGTGTTTTCACCGTATGTTGCTCAGATACTTTCTGAATGGTTCTGAAATGGTTCCATTTGCCCCTATTATTATTGGTATCACTTTGGTTTTTACATTCCACATACACTATATGTCTATTGTAAGGCCTGTATTTTAGTGATTTGCTCAGCTTCTTTCTTGATAACATTTCCGTTGCTTGAAATTGCAACATCAACATACACACTCCTCTTTCATCATGGATTGTAATGTCTGGTTTGCTGTTAGGGATGGCTCTGTCAGTCTGCATTTGATTCCATAATATGGCTACCTTACCTTCAGGACTTGTTTCTACTAATTTTGGTACAAGCCCATACCAGAGTCTGCTGCCTAATTTTACCCCTACCCCTACCACCACTGCCGCCGCCGCAGCCACCAGCACCACCACCACCACCACCACCACCACCAAAACCTCCGCTTTCAAAGCTAATAATACAACATTCATGTCATTCACCTTGTTCTCACACTTGCGGAGAAGTTTCTTCCTTCCCATGTCATAGAGACGTAACATACGGCCAACACCCACTAAGATACGGCCTTGGAATGAAGCTATTGCAGTGGGAACTTCATCGACTGGAGTCTTATGGACCAGGTCCAAATGTGTGCAGTCTGCGTTCACCCTGTTCCAGACAATACTGGCTAATAATGGCACAATTATATCTGAACTATATTAAATATGCATATGAAACTTGATCAGTGTCTTGTTCAAATCACAGACATTCATTAGTCTAACATGTTTAAGCATCACATCAAGTATTATCATCAAACTAGATAATATAACCAAGGGTCAAGTGTCAATTCATAAACAAAAAATCCCACTCCCTATATTTTCTCCAAAAGACATCACACCTACCCATGCGCATGTACGTGATTTGCACCAGCTCCTTTACCTTCACGTAACCAACCAGACAAAAAATAATGTCCCTTACATTACATATGACTATGAAAGGTACCGTTTGAATGAGGGATTGTCAAACAGTTTTCACACATTTTTTCCACACACGTTTTATCTGATATTACAAAATGACTATTCCTCAAAACAGCCTCTCTGCTTCTCAATACTTTGCCCATCAGTCCACAAGCTTTTTAAAGGCATCACCATCGAAAAAGGGTTTTTGGTCGCATGGGAAGCCAGTCATGCACCACCTCCTTCACCTCATCATCATCTGCACAATGTTGACCTCTCAATGCCTCCTTTAGGGGTCAAAACAGATAAAAATCAGAGCCAGCCAGGTCTGGATTCTTGGGCTGGTTGTTGACAATTTCCCGCTTCGATGTCTGAAGCATGGTCACTGTATGGGCAAGAATATTAGGGCATGCCTAGCACATAACAAAAGAACACTGTATGCCAATCTTCCTATCAGTTTTCTGCAACCAGCTGGTGGCAGTTCACTTTGATGCATGTTGGAATACCATGCACTTGTTGCTGTGATCCCATGTCTATGCTGTACTCATAGATGACATTCACAGCCAGGGTCTCGGGAATTCCAGAACACTGTCAGCATAAGCTTTCCAGCTGAAGGGTCCCATGTGAACCTGTTAGAAACAGAAGTTGTGTGTTTCTGCTACATGTTTTGTTGCCTGCTCTTGGGTTTAAAATGATAAATTCAGGTCTCATCCCTCTGTGATGATGTGATTCAAGAAGATCCATCCTTCACTGTCATAAAGTCCCCAAAGATAGGAGCCAATGCCCATACAAGAGCACTTATGCTCTTCTGTCAACTGCTTGGACACCCAACTTGCATCCACTTTGTGGAGCCCCAGGGAAGTTCTACAATACAGAATATGGTGACCTTAGGCTAACATTTCTGTGCAACTTCTGCAAAGTAATGCTTCTAATCCCAAGAATTGTAACTCAGGCTTCTTCCAGTTTATGCCTGGTTGATGTGGAGGAGCATCCTAAGTGCTCTGCATCAGTTGCAAAGGTCCATCCTTTACTGAATATTTCTATCCTCTCACATACACTTCTCTGAGAAAGAGCACTGTCCCCATACTGAGAACATAAACATGTGTGAATTTCAGCACTTTCACACCTTCTGCCCATCAAACAGTGTAACAAATCTGTTTCTTGCTGTGTACTGAAGTGGCACAGCCACACTCCCTGCTTGACAGCACCTCACACAAGCAAAACTGCGACCATCAGTGTGCTGACACATCACATAACCAGTTACTGTTCAACTCTCAAAGGCTTACCTCATGCCAGTGACCGCTGGTGTGGTGGAAGAATAGAAAAAGTATGCAGACACCTTACAAAGACCCCTTACAGTTCACATTACTGTTTGACATACTGTATTTACGCGAACGCAAGATGAGTTTTTCCCTTAAATTTGGTGCTTAAATATGACTTCTTAAATTTGCATGTGAAGCACCAAACCAGATGGTGCTGAGTCAAACCACGGCCTGCATTGCTAGAATGTCATGTGTAGATGAAAGAGACAACAGAGTATGCTCTAGCAGTGTTACTTCTAATTTATAAGTGATTTATGTCATCTGCTATTCCATTAAAATACAGAAAACTCGTTTACGACGTCCCCGGTTAAGAAAATTTCCCGCCTAAGAAGTCAGGATAAAAAAGCACCAAAATTCTCCCACTTGATTAACATTACACATTGCCCTTTTAATACATTCCCGCATAAAAAAATTTCCCACCTAAGAAGTAACAAATTTGACAACGAAACAATTTTTTACCCATTTAATACATTTTCTGTTTCAAAACCTTGAAGAATTTCCCCAAGTTTCCATTCGTACCGTTTCCAAAACGCAGCATTCAAATGGCATGGTCAGTTCATATATGTTAATCTCCAAGGTCCTTTCAGCCACATTTCACACAGCAGAATGACGCAACCTCATGGCCGACGCAGGGGTGTCCTACTTCTTCCGCAATACAGAGACTGCAGCCAGTCTCCACTACTCGGTCTCTCATGACAACTGAAAAACTGTATCAGGCAGCCAGAAGCTGATCGCAGTTGTTCTGTGACCTGCATAAGCCTGCCTGTGTTTGGCAACGCTGGCATGTGGCACCTCAACTTGCTGCTGCAACTGCCTGGGACTTGGAGGAAACGAAGGCAGCCAATAACATTTGAAGAAGTTTAGGTGTGTGCTAGTCAAAGTGACATGATGTTCCACGTTGTTGGGGGGACAGCGGTTTGATGCAAGATAAGTGGGTGGTCGATTGCAACAGCTTGTTTAAACACAATTTATCGGCAGTAATATAAATGTGTTGTGGTGTAGCATGATTGTAAAACATTTGTCGTGACTGTGTGCAGAGAAGTTACATCAGCAATTCCAGAAAATAAATTCAAGACACTACAGAGTTAGTGACAATGACTGGGAACTTACTGACCACCCCTTATGGTCTACCTAAAAGCGGACCTAGGGAATCTGAAGATGTATATTGCTACTGTTTTTGAAAAAAGAGCAAGACAACCCATGCTTGAAAAATATTTCAAGGAAAAGTAAACATCTGGAACGAAATGTGAACTTGTGAATGAAAAGTCAGTGACAGTATAGGTAAAGGTATAAATAAAACTGTGAATGAAAGGTTACAGACAAAATGGTTAAATCGTCAGATATGAGTGAGAATGTGTTAAGACAGCTGCAAATTGTACAAATTAAGCACGCATATGTAATAAATTAAAAAAAAATTTTAAAAATAGAACTTTTCGGTCTTACCCTTCCAAGAAATTTCCCGCTGAAGAAGTCAGATTTTCTTGGAATATTCAAAAACGTCTTAACAGGGTTTTACTGTATCAGGCCACGTGGAGAAGGGGCCTACAAGGGCTACATGTGTTCTGAATGGAATAAGGTGAGGTTATGATGCCAAGTTTAAACTAATGTTGATCAACTGTTCCAAGAAATCAAACAACTGCAGTGCAGCAAGAAAGTTACGTGTTGCAGAAGCAATATATGAAGGTGGAAGGAACAAAAGCAGAAGCTGATAAACACTAACTCCACCCCAAAATCTTTCAGTGGCCCCAAGCATGGACATTTCCAGACTCAGAACAGGGAAGTGTCGAGTTTGTGTGCTTGAAGGGCAAAAATTGGACAGCCACTTACACGCGGGACAATAAAATTTAAATCATGGAACCTGCCAAATCTCACACCACACCACATCATTTCAAGGCCGGCAGGGACTGGTGTGTGCGTATGATGTAAAGGAAGGGGTTCTCTCTTCGTACAAGAACTTCACTTTGCCAGAGATTCCCAGCAGACTTCAAGGAGAAGCATGCTGCTTTACAGCAACATGTGATTGGACTTTGAAAAAATAACAATTACCTCCTGCGTCAAACAGGAAATGCTGATGTATTTTGATATGTTGTCCAATTACATGCTGATAACGGGGCAAATCTGGGATGATGATCGTTACGAAAAGATGCATGGGTCATGTTGGTGGTATTAGCAGATGGTAGCAAGTTGCCACCATACACAATTCTAAGTAGCAAAACAATGCCTAGAGTAATCAATGTCAGTTGCCAAACACAACTGCTGGTATTCTCATGAACACAGACACTGCATTCATAGCTGAGGGCAGAACCTCACAGCTGCAGCTGCTGTGTGTTACAATAAACAAACCACTCCAAGACCACCTAAAGCATCTGTACAGGCAGTGGCTCTTTATAGGGACTATGCTTTGACCTCAGCTGGAAGGAAGGAGCCGAACGTGATTTGTTCATCAGTGGAACATAAGGGCATGGCAGCATATGTCACCAGAAGTGACTGAGGGAATTTGGGAAGTGCTCTATATCCAGTGCAACGGAGAACACGCAGTGGAATGACAGAATATGGAGTGTGACACTCATTGGTAAAGGCAGATCGAACATGATGTGCGTTGTGTATTAAGTGCACGAAATAGTAAAATATTTTTTCTTAGCGGACTTTCATTTTTGAGTGGTCATCTTGCATTGGGATAAATGTGGAGGGTGAAAAAATTCAGTATCACAGACTGTTACTGAATAAATATGAAGATCCTTCCACTCATCCATCTTGATTTTCACTTGTTATAGATGAATATGTACCTATGAGACCTCACAATATTTCAGGTACTCTACATGGAGTGAAGAATCACACTGTGGTCTTCTGAGTCATGACATGGTATAGTCTGACAGATGGGTACTGCTTCAAATGAACATCAGAAGATGGAGACAGCATGCTCCTCTGAAATGCTGCCAACAACAAACCACCCAAGCATCATAATCCAGAAGACCACAACTTGGGAATCTTCACTACTGCAAAACTTCACACCTTGCACACAAAGTGGTTCAACAGCAGAACATTTCAACATAGTAACTCATATCAACGGAACTTGTTTTAAGTTTACTAACTTGTACGTGTAGAGGAAACCACCGCCAACCTGACGAGGATTTAGCTGCAGATCCTTGGCGACTCCCACAATCACAAACTGTTGATTATCAGCTTGGTTTGCAAACTTCACCAAGGCAATGCTAGAGTGCAAAGAATGTAACGGTAAATGCTACATCATTTCAACCTTACTTACACAGAAACACTATGAAATTTAAAGGATGTCAGTGCTGAAAGAATTCAATTCTAGGACAGATGAAATTTGCACAGGCTGTTAGAATAATTGGGAAGACGAGGAAACCATATCCTTGCTGAAATATGTGTTCTACCTGTAATATACAGTAATAGATAATATGCATTATACTATACAGCGTCTTCTGCAGACCTATAGTCAGCTTCCTTTAAACATAAAATTGCCTTATTAATAGTGTGTGTAGAAACAATTACATAAAAATTCTTACCAGACACTAGAGATGCAGTGCGTATAAGCTGTCCTAGAATTCTTACCTCAGAGCAGCTTCATTCTGGTCCAACTTTATGAGTTGCTCTGTCTTGCCTTCAACAGGGTCCAGCACACGAATTACAGAAGCCCACATGCCTGGCCCTGCTTTGGGAGCACTGAACACACTTTCTGGCAAGTCCTCATTCAAAAATGCCTCAGCCATTTCACGAGCAAGCTCTTGCTCCTCCTCTCCAGCCGCCTCTTGCATTTCCTACAGACATGCCAAACATGCCATAAAGAACATGCTCACTTACATTCCTTGTTGAGTCAACACTTACAACACAAATCAGAACTGCAGGACATTACATCAGTCTTGCATCAGTCATATGTCTAAAATTTTCATCATATTTCCGTATCTGTCTATAAGAAACCATATATTTTTGGCACCAAACTGCAAGAATTTTCTGATGCACTAAAACACATTTAGCAGTGATTTGCTTGAAACCATCAGCTTTACACTATTTATAACAAACCACCAAACATCTTTCTTGTCCCCCTGCTGCCTACTGCACTGGTGCATGTGTGCAGACATGGTGGCCAATTGTTGCATTTTTCAACATTAAAACCTTTAATCACCACCCCTACAATTCAAAAGTTGTGGTTACCAGCCACATACTATCAGAATATATAAAATTCTACAATACATGTTAATGGCTAACGAACATTTATCACTGCATGAAAACATTTATTATATACCCATCACTGTTCATGCACGAGCAACGGCAGCATAGTCAGTTTGGGGTCTAAGCTACAGGGTGTACTATCTCGGGGTCAAATTCCAGCAGGGGCAAGAAATTTTTCTTCTTCACATATCCAGACCAGCTCTGGGGCACACCCCATTTTCTATTCAATAGGTACTGTGGTCAGTTTCCCCAGGCATAAAGCAGCTGCAGCATTTGGCTGACCACTCACCCCCATCTGGTGCTGATGCTAAGAATGTGTGAAGCCATGTCTACTCCCCTATATGCCTTCGTGGTGTACAGGGAAGAACTTACCTTACGGTATCAGTGAACAGTTCCTTTCATGTACTTCTAAATTTATCTTACCTACTTCCCCACTTATGCCTTATGTTGTTAAAATGCACACAGTAATTTAAGACTTGGATTTCACACACCATTATTTACATACTTCTAGTTTACCTTATGAGATTATAAATACAAGCAGCAAATACTACACATATACCTCAGCCATCTGTATTCGTCTCTGTTTCTTTGTATCTTCCGTGTAAGCATTATGTTCAGTTTCAGTAATAATAAGATGTGCAGACTCGTGGTGAATTACAAATTTGCGGGGTGTATAGTCCACTGGGAATGATACCTGCAAAACAGGAAGTAGTATTTTATATTTTAGAATTATGCTGGACTAAAACTTTGATTTTTTTGGAACCGTCAACCAAGCATCAACATGGCTACCAACACTGAACAACCATGTTCAAGTGCTAGTTGCTCATCACAGCATCCTAGAGATGAAATCAGATGAACATTATTCAATGGGCAGAACACTTGTTCTTGACACTGGCCCAAAGAAAAAGTTGCGACAGGTTAGTCCATGCCAGCACCAGGAACGAAATGGGCCTGTCGGCTATCTACTGGTGACGGAACTGCTCAATCAGGAACATTGTGATCACATTACGGAAATGGGCCATTGAACTACGAACTCTGTACAGTTACAGTAAACAGTACTGCAAACAATTTAACATTGATGAATGAACCACACAAAATGTCTACAATAAAACACTGTGAACTGCTCATCCAATCAACATGGTGTCAAATTCCACAAGACATGAATCATCATCAGTACTGCTGTGAGAACATCACAACATAATACCACAGTGATGGGAATAGACACAAATGCAGCTTATACAGAACTTCAACAGGCTATTTCTCCCCAAAATATACCAAACACTACCTATCTGAAATCACTCAGATCACTCATAATAATCTTAAGTATATACAAAACATTACCTGATTAAATACGGCACCCAGCTTCTCCAGAGCCAAGATACGTAGTGTGTTAGTAGAAATGGCAACAATTCCCTCTGGGCACTGTTCTGATGAAAAGCCTGAAGCATATTCCAGTGACTCATATGACAAAGGAGTCAGGTGAAAACGATTCTGATAATAGTAACTCAACCATGATCGACTCGACATGGCCAGAACCTGTCAAAACATATCACCATAGCTGTCACACTGCAGTTAAATTTAATAGAAGTGGCAAGGATATAGAATTTATAAACTGTGATCAGACACAATTGTGTAATCATGTTATCAGCTGAAACACGGAATAAAAACATCATATCACAGCATTAGTAACCATGTAAAACTCTTCTTAGAAATAACTCAGGGGATGTGAAAGGTAAACTGTTACTGCTAAACACACACCAGTTTTATTTCCAACTACTGCACAAAGCTAGTTTTTGTGTTCCTACATACGCAGTAGTTTGAAATAAAACTAGATGATAATTGCATAGAGTATGTATAACATTAAATACATGTCACTGCTAACTTGGGGAAAAACTTCTCGCCCCAGACATTATTCACCTTCACTTCTGTTTTGGATGCTGCTTCTATTTCAATCTTCAGACAGCAGTGACAGGAAACTGTGTGCTCACTGGTAACAGCTACTCTCCATCACTGAACCTGACAAGAATGCATACCTGGACAACGCACGGGGTACAACACTCACAACGATGCACTTACATAAAAACCTGAACTGCTTTCAAATTTAAATGCTACATGGCACACTCCATATACAGAACAGCTTGTCAAATTTTGCAATTAGTAATTACACTTACAAAATAAACACAATATAATTCCTTTTTAATTCTATGGACTGACAATTTTCAGATGTCCCATCCCGTTGTGCTGTAACCTTCTACTTTTATGTAAAAAGGGATGAGGCCTCATCCCTAACACCTCTCTTTTGTACATTTCGTATGTATGCCTGATGATGGCCTTCACGGGCTGCAACATGTAGCCTTGTAGAGATAATATTAACCCTTTAAAGACGGAACGTAATCTGTTTTATATAAGGACTCAGTCCATACCGCGCTGTAAACACTCTCCAACCCGGTTATAAAAACCAGTCACTCAATGTTTTATAAGCGAAAGTTGCTGTTTGTTCTGAGATCTGTACAAAACACATAAACACAATGTGGGCACCACGTAGAATTTTTTAATGTTAAACCTGGTCTTATGTAAAGTTGCCACTAGGCTTTAAAAGGTTAATAAAGGGAGGTGTTGTGTTTTACTGAGAAATTTAACACTGACCATGGACTGACATTTATACACTACTGATAAATCATGCTACTCACTCTCATTTCCACAAAATTTTGCCAGTCACATGAAAAATGTCCGAGAACTTTGTGTTTGAACATAACAGACCTTCATCCAGAGCCTTCTTCAGTTCAGGTGGTCACAGGAACCACCTTCGAAGTTTGGAGGTGGGGGCCATCATGAATGTTAGCATCAAACCTGCCCCTGCTATGTTATAAACCCCCCCAAAATCTGTGATTTTTCTGTCTTTACAGTGACACCATACAATAAATTTTGGCATTTACCTATGGCCATAATTTTAAACTCTTTTTGACAGCTTTAAGTAGTATCAAACATTCAAAACTACTAATTCGCAAAACACTGTAACCAGAAGTCAGAACACTGTATGTGGTCTGAATTTCTGGCTTGGTTTGCACTACCCTACACCCACTGCCAAGACTGGCCATAAATATATTTGATCAAAATCTCAAATACAAGACAAATGCAACAAGATTTTAAAACTGAACATTTTGGTGCAAAAACAGGGACATGAATAGTCAGAAACAATCAACTAAGGCAGATGTCTTCTAACCTAACTTATACATGCATATTTTTTAAAAAATACTCACAGCTTCACTGCCTTGCATTCTGATACGGAACAGTTTTACAGGACGAGATCCAAGGTATCGTGTCCGTGTATCTGCCAGATCACCTGTAATTTGATCCAATACTGTTCGCAGCAACACACCATTCTGGAGACCTATATTGAGGTACAGTGAGCCACTTGTTCCAGGTTCAACTTCACTTCCTGTCTCGCTCGCACCCATTTCTACTATGCAAAGAGATTCTGCAGCTGCAGGAAGAGCTTGCATACTCAATGGTGAAAGGCAGTCCTGTAAGAAGCAAAACTTTTAATACAGTGCTAGGAAACACTCCACATAAATAGCTGTGTTTCTGAACCACACAGAAAGTGGAACGAATTAAACCTAATACAGACTTTACCTGGTCAAAATGTGTTTGTGCAAGCTGAGGCAGGACAGTCGAAACTTTTACTGCTGTTTCCTGGTTTTGGGTTTTTGCACGATGTGTGAAGCGAGTTTACCTATGTTTCGGAACTCCCTGTGGGTCCCATCTTCACTGGTCAAATGAATTCATTTGATCACTAAAGATGCAACCCACAGGGAGTTCCAACACGTGGTCAGTAAACTCGCTTTGCACATTGTGCAAAAACCCAAAAACCAGGTACCAATACTTATTTTGCAGTGAAAGCTGAAAATCAAGACCTCTACTGCTGCAAGTCATGTAACTGCAATGGCAAATTTCTGATCCTTTCACAACCGTTCCACCTACATATAGTGTTTATACCATTTGTTAATGTGATGACTCCAATCAACGCAGCCACCTCCTTTCACAGTTACTCTTCAATTATTATTCAGTTAAACCTCTATCCACTCTTACCCCTGTGCAGCATTTTCCTGCAACTATCATCAATTTTTTCTGGTCCCTATAAGGTGCCTACATATACAGTGTATAATTATACTCAACATACCATTCCTTGAAAGTGTCCACTAACGGCATCATTCACAATTCTTGGCCCTAACCCACAAAATTACTGGAAAGAGCATTTTTGGAAAAGGAAAATACTGAGGAACACAATGTTTGAAACGTACACCAGCAGTAACATGCTTGTAACAGTACTCAGAAAATATCACCGTGCCCTGGCCATAGCAGGAATGGAGATGGAGCAGTGGCAGTGGGACACGGACTTAAAATGTAAGGGGCTGAACTTCTAAATCACATTATGCAGTTGTCATTAATATCATCTTGCATCATCCTGTCCACTTCACTTTGTTGATTTGGCAATTTAACACTTGTGTGATTCAGTGTTATTACTGTCACTTGCTATGTCTCTTCTCTGGTATTCATTTTGTATACACCAAACACAACACAGCATGCCACGTCATGCTCTACAAAGCAAGTTGGAATGTGTCACAAAAGACTGTCAGTTAAAAAGTGAAGAACCCGACTGAGAAACAGACACAACTACATGCTTCAGACTAGCAAGATCCACATTAACTTCCACTGTTACAACGAAATGGGACACCTTGACAAGTGTAGAAACTCCCGTAAGGAAAGCGAATCTAATTTTCACAAGCTCCTGAGTGTCCCAATCACTTGGTACCAGACAATACAAGCAGCAGGTTTTCCTACTCATGGCAACATCTCTGGAGGAGGGGGAACAAGACAGCTTCTAGAATGCAGGTTTGTTCTGCTGAACCTAACAGGTAGACCTGTAGATACAAAGACTGTCATGGTCTAGTACATAAAAAGAAACTAGACAAAGAATGCTGTTGACACTGATAAAAGAAATCCGTTGTCTAGGGGACTACCAATGTTATCGGAAGGACGTAAGCCTATGACATTTTATTCGTCCACTCTCTGGGAAAGTAAAAAAATTAACAACAGAAAGACTGCCTTTAAAACACATGGCCCAAAAGCAGTTATGATATTGTGTTATCACAATATGTGATCTGCAAGGCTAATGTGAAAAACGAACTTACTGCGGGATCAAGTGAAATGATGCGCACTGTGTTATCAGCCAAACCCACTGCAAGGAAACGACACCTCTGTTCTCCAGGAGGTACATTTGCAAGTGCCATACACACAGCCTCTGATGGCATCTCTTTTCGCTCTGTGTATTCATTAAGTTGCCCTGTCTGCAAATAAACCAGCATTCTGTACAACAGAGAAGAAATAGCTGCATACAAATTTAAACATCACAGCTTTTCATGTGAACATACCCCACGTTACAAAATAAGTACTACAACATAAAAGACATCACTGATATGTCAAAAGCAAACTTACCAAACTTTTATACAGCAACAGCCACAACCACAATTTATAAATATACGAACACTGGTTATTAACAAATGAGAAAGGAGACATTTCCTTGGTGGTTACAGGATACATTAATGGAACAGAATAACAGTAGGGGGTGGTGGTGGTGGCAGTAGTAGCAGTGTTGCTGCTGTGCCTGCTAGTAACAGTAACGAGGACAATGATAATAAACACTGGCATTCTGCACCCATGTAACAAATCATTCTTTCTGTTACTAATACATAATCCAGGTTGCAATGGCTGCTAAAAATCTTATGTAGCAATGGAGAGCTACCTATCCTTCAGTTAGGACTGCAGCCTTGACCTTACCAATAAGTAATGCAATACCACTTATTTGATACAAGACTCTTTTCAAGAATTCTGCAACAGATTCCACACCATCCCTCAAGAGCAATGTGAATATGTGTTGATCAATACAGGTTATCTGTCGATATAAATGCTAGAGACAGTGAATTCTGCCATTGAAATTTCGACACACTTCATACTAGTGCTTGTCCACGTGGTGGTTTATCATCCCCAAGCTTTGGAGCACAAAAGGTCTTTGCTTCCATAAGGGTCCCCGATGAAGTATGGGCCAAGGTACAGAGTTAACTTTTAACAGCCATGGAGTACATGTAGTCTTACCACGCTTGTGGAATGCATCTGGAAGAACCAAGCGCTCATCTACTGTATTATTACGACTAATTATTAACACTACTACAAAATGTGTACCACGGAAAAGATCTTGTTTAAACGTTTTGTAAGAAATATAAAGCATCAATAACGTTGTGTAAAAAAGACACAGAACTGTGGATAAGCTATGAATGACAGAGGTTCAGTGCCAGCAATAAGCATGTCACTTTAAAGTTAAATCTAATGATGCTAAACCTGATACAACCAACAGAAAGTCATTTCATCTGTTAGCTATTAGCTATTAAAAGTGGAGTGTAAAATGCCGTAGCCCACACAACAACGAAACCTTCAAAAGTATGACCATAGTAAGTTAAAACCATCAAGAACTCTGGAAGCAAGAAGACACAGGACTGCAGACAGTTTCAAAAATTGGTATCCAATAATTTCTTGATTTCAACTTGTTTTTCTCAGTTGAGATATGGTTTATATTGCTAATAGAAACAGCACAAACATGACAGTGAAGTTCTGAAAATCATAATGCATTTACTGTGAGTAACCTTGAAATGCCAGTCTGATGTGCAGGGACAACATGCCAAATCACAGGAACAATGAAGTTCAACCGTTACGTTTGATTAAGACATCATTCTTCCGAGACTTAACAAAACAGGTAACGTAATGTTACTTCATGCAGGATAATACCACAGCAGACACATCAAATTTCTCAATCAGTGTGCACTGTAATTGGTACTCGGCAAATAGCTTGCAACTCCTGGACTGTCTCCACCAGACACTTGACATATATGCAGTGAATACTAAAAGTTAACAATTCACATTCATGTAAGTACTAAAAGAAAGGACTTGAAAAGAAATGGAAAGCATATCAAGATGAGCTCTACTGTGTGCAGAAGATACTTTCAAAAGGTTTAGAAGTAAGTCAGCACATCAAAATTCCATAAAACAAAGTGAGTTGATTTACAAGGAAAAAGCGACACTAATTCCTGGCACACTGATACAGGATTCCTGTGTAACACTCGCATGATGGCTGTTGTACTCAAGAACACAAAATAAACTCCATTAACAATAAAAACAAATAATACATACTTTCTTCCCAAATATGGTTAGGATGAAAATTACAACAATGCCAATAACTTACTGGGTCCATTTCAAAGTATACGAGTTCTCCACCCGTTAGAGCAATGACAACCTGCCGCTGGTTTACTGCGCATTTGACTATAGACTTTTTCCCAGGTGTCTTCCATTCATTTACACGCTTATCTGCACGGATATGACGAATACCATCTGGATATACCTGAATGAAAACAGTCATTAAACTGTCAGCAATTGCATGTTCAGTAAGTTCACCACTTTTAATGTCTCATCCATAAGAATCACAAGATATTGATGTACCTACCTGAACAAGAGCATCCTCTCCAAGAGCTGAACAAGAAAGAGTGGGGGTGGTGCCAAGAAAACCTGAGTCTGTTACTTCCTCAACAGTTTCACCAATTGACAATACCAGAGTAGCATTAACGAAAGATACAATGATGTATGCATCATATTCTTCTGCAAAAACATTAAGACAAAACTTCACATTATCAACACAATAAAAAAGACAAAGAACTCAAAACAAATTTCCTCAATCAAGAATATTTTAAAGTAACTCAAATTCCATTTCATTTGAGAGGTGGTCCAAACCAACTACAGTGAAACATTGTTCCTGAATGTTGTTTTTCTGCAAGTAGCACTCACTTTACCCAGTCCCAAAAAATTGCCCTTATAAGCAATATATAATTATAATGTGCATACTGTTCCTTAAGTGTTGTTTTTCCATGTCAGCTGTTTACAATTCTTCGTCCTGGCCCATAGTATTCCCAAATGATTGTTTATAAGTAAAATGTATGAAAAGTAATGTTACATTTTTGGAATGAATAGCTGCAAGTCCACAACATGTGAATGTTGGTTCAGCAGTGGGGGTGATTGTCACGATTGGATGTAAGGTGGCACATGTGTGAACTGCTTTACAGTTGCTGCTACAGTATGAACTTGTATCATCCTGTTTGCTCCCCTCTGAACTTGGCAATTAAAACTTCTGTGATTACCATTCTTGTTAATTGCTATCTGTGCCAATCACAGATGGAATATCACTGAAACCATGTTTCAAGCATGTGAAATACTAAACCACGTGGATGAACAATTCACAGACTTTTTAAGAGTACTCTATGCCTCCTTGGGTGTGAAAGGTAGAAACATTTTGTTTAGAGACAACTGTGCCATTCCTCCACAAGATACACAATTTTTAGGGGATGTAAAACTTCTGTATTATCCACAGAACTGAACAAGCACGACGGCTTCCGCAAGGACTTGACATGGCCGGAAGCCAAGAAAAAAGCTGACTTCAGTTCTTAGCTTCCCATACATGGTATTTCCAACATCGAGTTGTGGGATGATTGTGCCGGCTGCGGCAGCATAAGGGATGAGCAGGTAGGCGAATGTAACCTTGAACCAGTCATCAAGTCCTGCCAAAGCCCACACTCCTTATGAAACTGTCACATCATTCTTTCTTGCACACAGTACTGGTGGGCATGATGAACAGACCATTTTGAACTTGGAACTGGTGATGTTTTGTCTGATATTTAAGATGTTAAACTAAGCACCTCTTACATGCATTTTTGCGACAAAAAGTTAATTGCATGCAGGCATTAAAAAATTTTGTCTTTATAGCTTTTTGCAGGCCTAAGTGCAATATGTAAGACACTTTTTTGTTTTCTCATGCTTGACACAGTTACCACTTTTTCTGCAGCTGTTGTTTTCTGACATTTATCATTTTCTGTTCATGGTCCATTCTGAAGTGATCGAGTTTTCAATTTATACGCTTCAAAAACAGGAAATTTTGGTCACAACTTTCACCAACTAAGGCCCATGAACTGTCAAAAGCTAGCGAAAAGACAGATACTACTGCTATCAGCAATATACCACCAAATTATTTGGCTCATCAAACTTACACTAAGGTCACCTGCCACCTTACATTTGCAGACGACAGAAAAAAAAAATGTTAATAAACTGCACATAGTAAAAGTTTTAATGACAATGAAGGGTGGCTGAGCATGTGCCATCAACAGAACTGCCTTTATCACACACTTAAGTAGTACAGGACTTTCTTCTTGACATACAAATTGCAAATCGATTGATCATGAATTTATCACAAGTACCTTGTGATCACTACCTGCTACAGTAAAATCTGTGAAATTCAGCACCCCTGGGATCAAAGGTTTGCCAGATATCGCAATTTTTCAGATATCCAACCACTGTAAAACTCGTTTAAGACGTCCCCAGTTAAGATGTATTCCCACCTAAGATGTCAGGATAAAAAAGCACCAAAATTCTCCCATTTGATTAACACTACATGTTGCCCTTTTACTACATCCCCGCACAAGAAAATTTCTGGCTTAAGAAGTAACAAATTTGGCGACGAAACAATTTTTTTTACCCATTTAATAGGTTTTCTGTTTCAAAACCTTAAAGAACTTCCCCGAGTTTCCATTCGTTCTTTTACCAAAATGCAGCGTTCAAATGGCGCAGTCAGTTCATATAGGTTGATATCCAAGGTCATTTCTGCCAAGTTTCACACAGCAGAATGACATAACCTCATGTCTGATACTCAGGGTGTCATATTTCTTCCGTGATACACAGACTGCAGCCAGTCATTCCCCACTACTCGGTCTCCACCATGACAACCGAAAAATTGTATCGAGCGGCCGGAAGTTGATCCTAGCTGTTCCATGACCTGCATGAGCTTGCTTTTGGCAACGCTGGAATGTGGCACCTCACTTGCCGCTTCAACTGCCCAGGACCAGGAGGAAACTAAGGCAACCAATAACATTTGAAGAAGTTCAGGCACGCTAGCTGAAGCTACACAATGTTCCACGTTGCTGGAGGGACAGCAGTTTAATGCAAGATAAGCGGGTGGTCAACTGCGACAATTTGTTTAAACATAATTTACTGGCGGTAATATGTGTCGTGGTGTAGTGTGACTGAAACATTTGTGGTGACTGTGTGCAGATAAGTTGCATCAGCAATTCCAGAAAATAAATTCAAGACACTGCAGAGTTAGTGAAAGTGACTGGAACTACTGACCCCCCTTTGTGGTCTACCTAATAGCGAACCGATGGGATCTGAAAATGTATACTGCTACTGTTTTTGAAAAACGACCAAGACAACCCATGCTTGACAAATATTTCAAAGAAAAGTAAACATCTGGAATGAAATGTCAACTTGTGGATGAAAAGTCAGTGACAGTATTGTTAAAGGTGTAAATAAAACTGTGAATGAAAGGTTACAGACAGCTGCAAATTGTACAAATTCAGCATACATATGTAATAAGTTCACAAAAATTAAAAAAATAGAACTTTTTGTCCATATCCTTTTAAGAAATTTCCCGCTTAAGAAGTCAGATTTTCTTGAAATTTTCCAAAAGTCTTAACAGGGTTTTATTGCATTATGCTTAGTGTACCTAGCAACCTCATGGACAGACCTATTTTTTTACCTTTATCGTTAACACCATGCTTTTCCACTTTTTACCAGCTCCTTCCAACTGATCGTACCACGCTACAGTATCTGACCACTCTTTGTCAATTTACCGGTTAGCAGATATTTCTGGATAATCTAATACTGGATATCACAGATTTTCATGTATTTCATGGGAAACTGCCATCTTCAGGCCATAATATTAACCTGAATGCCAAGAACTGCTATTACAATTAAGTGTTTGTGAACGGTGTGAGACTGTGATTTGGAATGGTGTGAACATCTGACACCATTCAAGGTCAGACACCTTACCACTCTGAGCATATGCACTTGCAGCACAAGATACAAACATGAACACCCACACAGCACATACATAACCATCAACATGTGACGCTAACAGGGCTCAAAAGTAAACCACAGCATGACCAAAACAGCACAACAACAACAACAACAACAACAACAAAAAACTTCATTTGGAATATATACCTTCAGTATGTCATAAGTAAAGTAACTCGAAACATATCTACGTAACCAAACCACTGATACATGCCCTATGCCACATCTTCACAAGAGAAAATGGTGCTATGAAACAAGAAGTGCACTGAATCTCATCTTTAACCCTCCAATGTGATTAAGAAAAACAACCAACCAATCCCCCCCCGCCCCCGGGGGGCCCCCCCCCAAAAAAGTTCCCAAACTACTCCAGTTTGCTACAATTCATAAAAACATTAATTTTTTGTTACAGGCCTTAAGGCTCAAAAATGTTTGCTATTCCTGGATGGTAGTATACAAAATATGCCAGCAAAAAGATAAGAATGAAGTAAGCTTTAAATTCAGTCATTATATTATGGTTTTGTTACATAAAGTAAAATGTTGAGTATGTTATTTGAAGTATAATTTTAATGAAAGTACCCCCTTCACTGCTTAAAGTAACATGCAGCCCGCCTTAAATTTAAAAATTACCCATCTACACTGTATAATATTTGAGTTTTGAGACCCCTGCTGTAAGCAGTACAATCAAACAATCTGTAACCTGCATATAATCATTTGATGAATCAGCAATAATCAGTAGCAATCTGTAAGGGCATCACATGTGGGAACATAAGGATCAGAGCATCAGTTATAAATTACACCTAACACAAAGGAAAATCTCTTCCTCACTATTATCAATCCTCAATTTTCCCAATCCTCCCAAACATGTAACATTATACTAATTATTATATACATACATGTGATACCACTTTAAAACTAGCAAGTCTTGGCATTTTCTACATGCCATGCACCAGCCTGTATTAAACAGTATCTCCCACGAGCCTAATTTAATGCACTCACTGTTACACCTTAGATATCCAGGGCCAGCACACACAATTTGGCAGCATTTCATAAAGGATATCCTATTTGTAAGTCATGCAATCTCTCCAAATTTCTAGGATGAGATCTATACAATCAGAAACAAATTCAACATATTCTGCCATGTTTCCTCCAGTCTCGAAAAATGACTGAACCAGTATTCAAAAGTTAAACGGTTAACACTGTGAGTGTCCACGCGGTGAGGGAAGAGCACAAGGAATTTTCCACTGCATTTCCCAGAAACAGAGACACCTCTGTCACAAACCCCAAATCCATGGG
The DNA here is from genome assembly GCA_013340265.1 of Coptotermes formosanus. Classification (NCBI taxonomy): domain Eukaryota; kingdom Metazoa; phylum Arthropoda; class Insecta; order Blattodea; family Rhinotermitidae; genus Coptotermes; species Coptotermes formosanus. The sequence goes on along the minus strand of BLKM01000729.1, from coordinate 4,213,331 downwards.
AGGCTTCAATGACCCATAATTTCCAAATACCAGTAATAAATGTCTATAATTATGGCACCTAATTTTAATATCACAAAATGCAATTAACATGAGTAAACAAACAACTGAGACATCAGTAACAATGAGGTTTGTCCACAACAATATGAGACAAATGTAAGTCATTTAGGACTGATTAATCATGAACCACTGCAGCAAAACATGACACTTTGTTCAACATGGTGCTACGTCAAAGTTACATGTTTCTCATACATATGTAACTTGTTCCTAGTATTGAGTGGTCGGTAAAATAAATGGTTGGAGATTTCAAGATCTGAGAGAGGGAACAGAATTTCACAATTCTAAGCCAGAACATGAGGAATCCACACAGTCTCTTGACACCCAACCATTTTCTAAAGGTTAGAGGAGGATGAAGTAAAGCCCTCAACACATCTACCAAGCATGAGTAATGGCAGGATACCGGGTTACTTAAAAATGCTGAAACAGCTAGGGAGAATTACTGTGAAATAATGATGTTTCAAGAGCTGAGCAGGAACTGCAACAGATGACAGCCTTATGCTCTTTTTTTACTGACCACAGATTGTTTTTTATATATACACAAGCACCAACAATGTAAAATAAGATACCACTGTAAAGCAGCATTTAAATATAACTGCATGGGCAGGCAGAGGGCCATCTGAAGTCTTCAAGGGGTCAAAAAATGATACAGTGCTTTCCAAAACATAATTATTTTTGGTGGAAGAGCAGCCCCCATTTCATTATTTCTTTCAGATCCTCACCTCTTCTTGAATGCCCATAGAATTCTGCACTATATAGCTCCCAGGTGGCCTGAAAGAAAAACAAACTGGTGTTTGATAGATTGTATCAAGTCCACCAGTTTTGTTATTATATTTTGTTTTCAAATCGTATTACAGCCATGATTATAGTAAGCATGAAGTGGGAGGAACCATTTCCATCACTTGAAAATGAAACAAATTATTTTGAAAACTACACACAGAAATTTAGACACAAGAGAAAAGAATATGACTTGGAACACAAAAAGACTAACCAAAACATAACACTCATTACATTTAAAATTAAAATTATTTAACCCTTTAAACACGGCACGTATCTGTTTTATATAAGGACTCAGTGCGTACCGCGCAGTAAACACTCTCCACTTCGGTTATAAAAACCAGTTTCTTAATGCTTTATAAGACAAAAGCTGCTGTTTGTTCTGAGATCCATACAAAACACATAAACGCAATGTGGGCACCACGTAGAATTTTTTAATGTTAAACCTGGTCGTATGTAAAGTTACCACTAGGCTTTAAAAGGTTAAAGTATTTCCATGAGAAATGAAACTTCTTTTATAAAATATTACCCTACGTAATTATGAGTACTTTCTAGGAATCTGACTATGTGTAAATGTGTACGGCTTATGACATTACTATTCGCCAGATCTGAAAATCAAAAAGTAGGCACACAGTTTCATAGCTTATCAACATTTTTAGCAGCACTTTGGGGAAACCCTAAACCTCCCATGGTCAGGGGGAAGTACCCACAGCTAATGAGAGGTTACCTTGCCAACCACCTATGAAATATGATATATGGTGCCATAAACTAAAGAAACAACATGCCATTACTCAGTTGTTCTCAATTTATGACACACACACGTGGGCAACATGAGTAGCAAGGGACATCAGTACGGATGACCTAGTAACATACACAGAAATGGAATTCATGCTTATTGGTGCCAAGCCAACAGAAAACATCCTGCATGAAATTCACTCCATACCCCCACCAATAAGCCTCAACAGTCATGGCTGTTATGGAGTTGTACTACTTTTGGGGAAGCTTCTGTATTTCAAATTACCATGCATAATTTCTTAAAATTGCAAGAGTACAGTTTAATTTCTTAATTTGAGTGCCAGTGTTCCTTACATTACTTTAACATATTGTGAGTGATATGGAAAGCAGCAATATTCCGGGTGAAGAAAGAGTACGTTTCTACATGACAAAACTACCAATTCGATTATGTTTCAAACACAGCACAAATGAACTGACTTCATGAGAAAATTACTTTAAAATATTTTACACATCACCAAAATTGAGCACTTTTCAATTCAAAAACCAAATTGTTACTTTGAAACCATTTACATTTATTGGAATACCTCAGACAGCAGTCACTGGCTAAGGGCTAGACTGCTGGAGGTCTTGTGAGGACAAAGACGCTTCCCTACAAGACTATCTATAATTAATACTGTGGCCCATCCAGCCTCCTATTCAATATGCAGTGTGTTTATGAAGAGAAGGGGTCTCTTCCCAGAGGCCAGGGTGCCCTGTGTGTAGCCCTTTGCCATAAAAAGATTGGATGGCCATGGTCTAAAAGCTGTGGGGCTTGGAATAAGTGAATACACAACCTGACACTGAATTATCCACCACTGGATCAGTGTTCTATTCAGATGTTAAAATTAGGAAATGAAATAATTTAGAGGGTAAAAACTAACTAACTACAAACTAAATTAACTCAGATATTCAGATGACAAGATAAAAAGTTTCGTCTCACACGACTTTGATCACTGCCACTGCAAATCGTCAGATGATCTAATCAGAAGAGAGACAACTGACATGGTACAACCATACTACACACATTCCAACAGGTTACAATGGCTATATAATAGACAGTCACATAAATTCTGCTGCTTAATTTTGTATTTCATAAGGAAACCTAACGATAAACAGTAACTTGCCCCTCCACAGTCCAAGAAACTTACCATCAACTCGCCTCTTTACAGTCCAAACAGCATTTGGGTTTCCTGGAAGTTCTGAAACAGCCATTTCAGACACTTCCAATCCATGTCGTAGAACTCTCACAGACGATCGGGGTCCACGACCACACAGCATGTACAACTGTGGTGTGTCCTCATTAGCTGGCAGTTGAATAAAGTATTGCGTCAGTCCAATGTATCATGCACATAAAGAATTATGAAACGTGTCACAATTTCACAGAGTTCAGACCTTTAAAAATAATCTTTCATTAATCATAAACACGGACCATATGCATGTCATCATTTACTGCGATTTGCCACTTCTCAGCATTAATGTCAATATCCAACATCTAAAATTTAATATAAAAATTATGCTTACCCAGATCTGCAACTTGGCATGCCAGAATGGGAGAGAGAGAGTCCAACTCATCAACAAGCACTAGATTTCGCAGTGGCCGTGGTGCAAAAAAGAAAGTGTCACCCTCTTCCAGCGGCATAGCTGAACTGAATTCAGGTTCATCGTCATCGTCACCCAGATGTGCAATCTGATACAAATAGCTGTAACCAACGAAGGTTTCTATAAAATGCACGGACACTTAATCTTCAGTATTGTCACACCTGTTCAAAATGCTGGAGGAATTACCAGTACCAAACTTTAATACAAGTTCAGCAATGTAAGCACATCATAACATTTGCACTGTCTGCTTATCCCAAAAACCAGAACTTACAAAAAAGTGCACTGCTCATACCACGTCTTTCATTTTCCCCTCTAATGTTTGCAGCAAACACTTTTCCTACCCTGTTAAATATTTAGGGCTACACTCAATGTATGCAGACACACATGCATGCAGGTTTTCGTGTAATGTGCATAACTGTCACCAGAATTCAACCAAAACTGTCAGTAAACTCCCAATCTGCTCCAGTTTTTGTTACTTGCAGGCAGACATGGCAAAGCTAACAGGTACACTGGTTGCTCTTTTTGCTGTGATCACATCAGAAAGCCACCCAAAACACAGTAAGTACATCACCCATAGTAAAATTCTGAATGTTCTACAATTCAGAATTTTCATCTGTAGTGCACAATGTGGACAAGCCTCACTCAAATTGTTGTAACTCAACTGAAAACACCACAGCCCACGCAAAACACAGATTACCAACCCCATTAAAATATATGCAACATTTACAGAAAGAAAAATTTGCAGTACCTGAAACAGTAAATGATTCTGATTTAGATACAAGACAAGCTACAAATCCAGCAACATTCTGTTAGTCTGACCCACACTGGACTGGCCAGGTGCAAAATTATTGAATATTCCAAATCATCAGATGGTTACCTATACTGACATACGTACGGTAACACTCATTTAAAACATCCCCAGTTAAGAAAATTTCCAACCTAAGAAGTCAGGATAAAAAAGCACCAGATATCTCCCAACTGATTAACATTACACGTTGCCCATTTCATACATCCCTGTATAAGGGAATTTCCCGCCCAAGAAGTAACCAATATGACGACGAAACAATTTGTTTACCCATTTAACACATCTTCTGTGACCTTCACACTCCTCTGTTTGGCAACGCTGGCATGTAGCAGCTCACTTTCCGCTTCAACTGCACGGGACTTGGTGGAAAGGAAGGCAGCCAATAACATCTGAAGAAGATTAGGTGTGTGGTAGCCGAAGTGATATGGCGTTCCACGCTGTTGGCAGGACAGCGGTTGGACGCGAGATGAGTGGGTGGTCGATTGCAACGACTTCTTTAAACGTAATTTATCGGCAATAATATAAACACATCATGGTGTAGCGTGATTGTGAGACATTTGTGGTGACTGTGTACAGATAAGTTACATCAGCAATTCCAGAAAATAAATTCAAGACACTGCAGAGTTAGTGAAAGTGACTGGAACTACTGACCACCCCTTATGGTCTACCTAAAAGCGAACCTACGGAATCGGAAGATGTATACTGCTACTAAAAAATAAAATAAAATAATAAAAAAAAGGGCCCCGACAACCCACGCTTGAAAAATATTTCAAGGAAAAGTAAACACCTGGAATGAAATGTGAACTTGTGAATGCAAAGTCAGTTACAGTATAGGTAAAGGTGTAAATAAAACTATGAAAGAAAGGTTACAGACAAAATGGTTAGATGTTGAGATACAGGTGAAAATGTGGTAAGACAGCTGCAAATTGTACAAATTCAGCATACATATGTAACAAGTTAAAAAAAACCCTTTAAGAAATTTCCTGCTTAAGAAGGCAGATTTTCTTGGAGTTTTCAGAAAAGTCTTAACAGGGTTTTACTGTATCTTACACTTAATTTTTTGATACTGCTCCTATACTGGGGCTGTACAAATGATCAGGAGTATTCCACTTGGGTATTTTCTCTATCTCCTGGTTCAGGGTAATAATGGTCCTTTTCTGTACTTTCTGAGGCTTCATGGCTGAAAAAGTTGATGGAGTAGAAGACAAGGAATCAGGATATAGCCCAATGGTTGATGTACAGGCACCCTTGGAGTACCTGTTGAAGGGATCGTGACACCTGCCTGTAGCACTGGTGAGAATTTTTTCTGGCCAGAAGTAAAACTTCTGGCTTTGGGACTACTCTGAAGTGCTGGATTATCTGAACTTCTGGATTAAAAAAATTTTTCTGTACTTAATTAAGATCACTTAAAACATTCAAGCACCAGGAACATAACTTACAAAATAGTCTGCATGAAAGAATATATGCAAACCAGTAATAAGACACCAAACACTGTTGGAGCAGAAAGAACTGCATTGTCTGCGATGTCATGAGCATAACTGAATTTACAGTTTTATAACAAACATTTCTCTGAGCTGCATTATAGATCTTCATGTTCAAAAGAGCCTGCTACTGGATCCTACACTCGGTGAAATGTATGGCAGTGCTGATCCCGGCTTCAAGCTGTGTCACATGCAATGGCAGCTCTGAAAATTGGCAAGCATTATACCCAAAAAAGCAGAACACAATAATGAGCACTTCCATCAATGTCATTCCAAATTTACAAGTGTGTGAATGAGTGTGTGTGGACTTCGAGTCACATCACAACTGACAGCTATATTCAACCAGCTAAAAGTTCCACTAAAAGGCCCAAAGCACTGGCAAGGGTAAGAACAAACATAAAAATATCAGACCACTAAAAATACAGTAAAACTCTGTTAAGACATTTTTGAAAATTCCAAGAAAATCTGACTTCTTTAGTGGGAAATTTCTTAAAAGCGGAGGACTGAAATGTTCCACTTTTTAAATTTTTTTGTGAACTTATTACATATGTATGCTGAATTCGTATAAATTGCAGCTATCTTAACACATTCTCACTCACATCTGACCATTTAACCATTTTGTCTGTAACCTTTCATTCACAGCTTTATTTACACCTTTACCTTTACTCTTACTGACTTTTCATTCACAAGTTCACATTTCATTCCAGATATTTACTTTTCCTTGAACTATTTTTCCAAGCATGGGTTGCTGCTCTTTTTTCAAAAACAGTAGCAGTATACATCTTCAGATTCCATAGGTTTGCTCTTAGGTAGACCATAAAAGGTGGTCAGTAGTTCCAGTCACTTTCACTAACTCTGCAGTGTCTTGAATTCATTTTCTGGAATTGCTGATGTAACTTATCTGCACAGTCACCACAAATGTTTCACAGTCACACTACACGACACATTTTTTATTACCGCTGATAACTTATGTTTAAAAAAGTCACAATCAACCACTCACTTATCTCGCATCAAACCGCTGTCCCCCCAACGTGGAACATCGTGAAACTTCGACTAGCGCATGCCTAAACTTCTTCAAATGTTATTGACTGCCTTCGTTTCCTCCAAGTCCCAGGCAGCTGAAGCAACAAGTGAGCTGCTACATGCCAGCCGTTGCCAAACGCAGGCTTATGCAGGCCACGGAACAGCTGGGATCGGCTTCCTGCCACCCGATACAATTTTTCGGTTGTCGTGAGAGACCGAGTAGTGGGGAGTGACTACAGCCTGTGCATTGCGGAAGAAATACAACAACCCTGCGTCGGCCTTGAGATTGCGACACTCCACTGCGTGAAACACAGGGGAAATGACTTTGGAGATTAACCTCTATGAACTGACCATGCCATTTGAATGCTGCATTTTGGAAATGGAACAAGTGGAAACTTAGGGAAGTTCTTTAAGATTTTGAAACAGAAAATGTATGAAATGGGTAAAAAAATTGTTTCATCGTCAAATTTGTTACTTCTTAGGTGGGAAATTTTCTTATTCGGGGATGTACTAAAAGGGCAACATGTAATGTTAAACAAATGGGAGAATTTTGGTGCTTTTTTATCCTGACTTCTTAGGCGGGAAATTTTCTTAACTGGGGACTTCTTAAACGAGTTTTACTGTATTGGATAACACTGCTATGTTGTGTACCAGTACACAGCTGTATAAAAATGAGATGTTAAAGACACATTTTATTAGGCCTCATATTTCTGCAGAACAGCATGGATATTTGTGACATAGAAGTGAAAATGAATTAAGTAAAATGTTCAAATAAATACTGCACGGCTAGCACAGGTAGCAAGCACCAAAACTTTCATTTTGCTGGGCAAACATAACAGCTGGATGAAGACAGGAATAACCATCTCTGCCTAGAGCTTGGTCAAATGACAGTAACCAATGTGCAGCTGCAGCCTTGGCCACTGTATCAGCTGCCTTGTTGCTCAGCAGGACCATATGGCCAGGCACCCAGCCACAGACAACCAACTTCCTGCTGTCAAGATGAGACATCCCCCTGCATGATGTCAATTTGTTGGTTTTCCAAATGGCTTAAGAGCATTTCAATGCATGTTTTCAGATTTCAGCACCAATGGGTGTTAACATTCTCATCTTCTGTGTTATGACACCAGTCCTCTACATAAAGCTGCAGACATTTTGAAAGAACATACCACCCACACCACTACTTTCTCCCTAAATACAAAGGCAGCAAGTGTAACTGACAAGAGATTAAATTCTGTAACTAATACTCACTGGTTGCCAAATTCAGATGCAACAAACAGGAATCCTGTTTTCATAACACACATCGCAGATGCAACTGGCACTGTATCAAAATATTTCAGCTTGATCTCAGTCACCATATCTTCATCAGTTTCCAAAGTAATTTTAAAAATATCACCTTGTTCAGTTTGTGCAAGGAAGAAGAACATTGACTTTGTCTTATGTGTTGCTGAACATACAAAAATCATTCCTCTCTCAGGATCATCCAGGTCATTCTGCAAGAAATATGTTATCACTGTTTGCAATACAGTTTTATATTTTTCTTATTCTTTTAGTTTTACTGTTTACTTGCATATTACAAGCACTTAATACCTACACAGTAGTGACGCAATGAAGCGGAGCAATTTTAAATTGTTGTCACCATGCCCACGTCTTAGTAGCGAACGGAAAATCAGAAAAATTTTCACATTAGCTACACATAACGCAAGACAAAACTCGTAAATGCTTCAAAACTGGGAACTTGTGTATCAAGTGTACAAGAACATATTCCTTACCAAACTGGTTGCTGCAGCTCAATCCCTATCAACCAAATGTTTTATCCAAAATGTGTCCAATTCAAAGAAAATTAATTTAGTGATTTGTTGACCTTGAATGCCATCTACCACCAAGGCAACAGAACTGCAACCTCCCTGATGAATGCAAACTTGGTATAAACAGGCAATAGCAGTGTTCACTCAGAAATGAAATGGAAAAAAATGTTACAAGGCTGTAGTGAATTAATAATGTAACTTCCTGGGCCCACATTAAGAACAACAGTCCTGGAAATACCCACACCTACACAGAATATTGAACTGTGTATGACTTCATACTTCGTATGTATCACAATACAGTGAAATCTCTATCCAGTGTATTTCGGCAAGTATCTTTTTTTCTGATCCCTACAAATTGCCCATATTATGTTGGATGGATCATTTACAGTTGTTGGTTTGACACACAATATTCCCAGAACAACTGTTTCTGAGAAACAAAATAGTGGAAGTAATGTGTTTCTGAAATGCACAATAGTCATAACCTTGTTCACATAACAGTACCAAAAATGTAATAGTGGCACGGCCAAGTAAGAAACGGCAAGGGAGTGGCAAGGCTGAAGTGAAGACTTAATTTGTTGGGTGGCGGACCTCAGAACTACATTCTACATTTGTCTATACCAAAGATGACAAGTGTTATGTATATAAACAATGACAGAATCAACCAACAGGTGCCAACTGTGGCTGGTAACACAATGAAGCATTATGTTACGAACACGCCTCCTGGGTGTGCAAGGCAGAAATCTTCTGTTATTTGTGAACAACTGTGCCACTCATCCAGAATGTCATCCCTCAGGAACAGAGAAACTGTGCCTTGTCCACTGAACAAAATAAATGTGCTAGAACCTCTTGATTTTGGCAAAATGTTGCCAGCAGTAGTGCTGGAAGCAATTACTACAAAAAGCCACACACTTCACAGAATCAGCAAAGGACACCAAATGAAGATCAGTGTCTTGCAAGCAGAACGTTTCGCAGCTGCTTCGCAACAAGTCTGGAAGTTGGCAATTGTGAACTGTTTGTCAGGAAAGACATGGGAATAAGCTTAATGCAAGTCAACTTGAACTCTTAGTAATGAAGAAGGTGGATCTTTATACAAGGACCAGATTCAGCTAGACACTGAAAAGATACTGGACTTCAGTTCTTAACACATTTGTAGACAAAAAACTTGCAACAGGCAGTGTTTCCAGCACTGAAGGGTTGTGTCATGATCATGAGGGTGGCAGGAGCAGGAGGGGGGAGAAACAACAGCAGCAGCAGCAGCAAGAGGAGGAGGAAGAGAAGGAGCGAAGAGGAGGAGATGAATGTGGGCCTGAACCAGGTGCCATCAAATAACACTTTTACACATACAGCATTGCCAAACATGATAAACAGAACATTCTGAACTTAAAACTGGTGATGTTTGCTATGAAATATTATTGTCTCAACTGAACGGCTGTCAACTACAGATTTCTTTAGGAAAAGTGACCTGCAGCACCATAGTAGATGAACTTTTTTATTATTTTTGTAGGCCTAAGTGAAAATCGTGTAAATCTCATTCTTTGTTTCCTTGTGTTTCCAACCAATGCTTTCCTGCATGTACTGCTCCCCCCCTCACCCCCAATCCCTTCAGAGATAGATCAAATTTACACTGTATTCATGACCCGTTATCATAGAAATGAACTTTACCCTTCTCCTTGGAATAGGGCAACGTATATCATGCTGATCACCCAGGTTTTTGTATGTGAGGTAGTTCTCAGAGCAAATAAGGACTCCACTGGGACCATCGTTTCCACCAGGAACAGACACCAAGAAATTGGCGTGTTCTTCTAATGGTTCACTGTATTTACGAACAACATGGTTCAAACCAAGATCCAGCTCATAGAACGTCAGTGTCTGCTGCGTCTTGTGTGCGGCTTCTCCTGTTGGATCTGTGTCTGCTTCCTGCAAAAATGTTCAACACTTTAAAGCAAAATGTCTGCTGCCACAAAACGGCTGATACACAAACGACATACCTGGGAATCACACACACAAGGCCAATAAAGCAAAGTGCTTTCAAATACTGATCAAAAAGTGAGTACTGGTACTGTATTACAATTCTCTCTTCTTTATCATGCGTTTCTAGCATTGCAGTGTTCTACGCAATGTTCTATAAAAATGTAAATCACACTGTTCCATCCTTGATTCACTCCAACCAAACACGAATTTGATCAGAGGCGACAAGTTGGACTACTTCTACTTTTGCACATTTACATTCAGTAGTTGGTCTTGTAACAGTAAATTATGAAACAGACCAATTGATGTGCACAGAAAATAAACTGTTCTTCGGGGGGGGGGGGGGGGGGG